>WBMQ01000002.1:3000000-3151261 GCA_016630905.1 Capillidium heterosporum | reverse complement strand
GTGTACACTTAAGCTGTCATTCTCGTCTTGCCTGCTGCCAACTTCCTTTCTGGTACACCCTTGGTGTACACTTAAGCTGTCTCCTCGCTTGCTGCTGCCACCTTCCTTCTGTGTACACCCTGGTGTACACTTAAGCTGTCCTTCCTCGTCTTGCTGCTGCCCACCTTCCTTTCTGTGTACACCCTTGGTGTACACTTAAGCTGTCTTCTCGTCTTGCTGCTGCCCACCTTCCTTTCTGTGTACACCCTTGGTGTACACTTAAGCTGTCTTCTCGTCTTGCTGCTGCCCACCTTCCTTTCTGTGTACACCCTTGGTGTACACTTAAGCTGTCTTCTCGTCTTGCTGCTGCCCACCTTCCTTTCTGTGTACACCCTTGGTGTACACTTAAGCTGTCTTCTCGTCTTGCTGCTGCCCACCTTCCTTTCTGTGTACACCCTTGGTGTACACTTAAGCTGTCTTCTCGTCTTGCTGCTGCCCACCTTCCTTTCTGTGTACACCCTTGGTGTACACTTAAGCTGTCTTCTCGTCTTGCTGCTGCCCACCTTCCTTTCTGTGTACACCCTTGGTGTACACTTAAGCTGTCTTCTCGTCTTGCTGCTGCCCACCTTCCTTTCTGTGTACACCCTTGGTGTACACTTAAGCTGTCTTCTCGTCTTGCTGCTGCCCACCTTCCTTTCTGTGTACACCCTTGGTGTACACTTAAGCTGTCTTCTCGTCTTGCTGCTGCCCACCTTCCTTTCTGTGTACACCCTTGGTGTACACTTAAGCTGTCTTCTCGTCTTGCTGCTGCCCACCTTCCTTTCTGTGTACACCCTTGGTGTACACTTAAGCTGTCTTCTCGTCTTGCTGCTGCCCACCTTCCTTTCTGTGTACACCCTTGGTGTACACTTAAGCTGTCTTCTCGTCTTGCTGCTGCCCACCTTCCTTTCTGTGTACACCCTTGGTGTACACTTAAGCTGTCTTCTCGTCTTGCTGCTGCCCACCTTCCTTTCTGTGTACACCCTTGGTGTACACTTAAGCTGTCTTCTCGTCTTGCTGCTGCCCACCTTCCTTTCTGTGTACACCCTTGGTGTACACTTAAGCTGTCTTCTCGTCTTGCTGCTGCCCACCTTCCTTTCTGTGTACACCCTTGGTGTACACTTAAGCTGTCTTCTCGTCTTGCTGCTGCCCACCTTCCTTTCTGTGTACACCCTTGGTGTACACTTAAGCTGTCTTCTCGTCTTGCTGCTGCCCACCTTCCTTTCTGTGTACACCCTTGGTGTACACTTAAGCTGTCTTCTCGTCTTGCTGCTGCCCACCTTCCTTTCTGTGTACACCCTTGGTGTACACTTAAGCTGTCTTCTCGTCTTGCTGCTGCCCACCTTCCTTTCTGTGTACACCCTTGGTGTACACTTAAGCTGTCTTCTCGTCTTGCTGCTGCCCACCTTCCTTTCTGTGTACACCCTTGGTGTACACTTAAGCTGTCTTCTCGTCTTGCTGCTGCCCACCTTCCTTTCTGTGTACACCCTTGGTGTACACTTAAGCTGTCTTCTCGTCTTGCTGCTGCCCACCTTCCTTTCTGTGTACACCCTTGGTGTACACTTAAGCTGTCTTCTCGTCTTGCTGCTGCCCACCTTCCTTTCTGTGTACACCCTTGGTGTACACTTAAGCTGTCTTCTCGTCTTGCTGCTGCCCACCTTCCTTTCTGTGTACACCCTTGGTGTACACTTAAGCTGTCTTCTCGTCTTGCTGCTGCCCACCTTCCTTTCTGTGTACACCCTTGGTGTACACTTAAGCTGTCTTCTCGTCTTGCTGCTGCCCACCTTCCTTTCTGTGTACACCCTTGGTGTACACTTAAGCTGTCTTCTCGTCTTGCTGCTGCCCACCTTCCTTTCTGTGTACACCCTTGGTGTACACTTAAGCTGTCTTCTCGTCTTGCTGCTGCCCACCTTCCTTTCTGTGTACACCCTTGGTGTACACTTAAGCTGTCTTCTCGTCTTGCTGCTGCCCACCTTCCTTTCTGTGTACACCCTTGGTGTACACTTAAGCTGTCTTCTCGTCTTGCTGCTGCCCACCTTCCTTTCTGTGTACACCCTTGGTGTACACTTAAGCTGTCTTCTCGTCTTGCTGCTGCCCACCTTCCTTTCTGTGTACACCCTTGGTGTACACTTAAGCTGTCTTCTCGTCTTGCTGCTGCCCACCTTCCTTTCTGTGTACACCCTTGGTGTACACTTAAGCTGTCTTCTCGTCTTGCTGCTGCCCACCTTCCTTTCTGTGTACACCCTTGGTGTACACTTAAGCTGTCTTCTCGTCTTGCTGCTGCCCACCTTCCTTTCTGTGTACACCCTTGGTGTACACTTAAGCTGTCTTCTCGTCTTGCTGCTGCCCACCTTCCTTTCTGTGTACACCCTTGGTGTACACTTAAGCTGTCTTCTCGTCTTGCTGCTGCCCACCTTCCTTTCTGTGTACACCCTTGGTGTACACTTAAGCTGTCTTCTCGTCTTGCTGCTGCCCACCTTCCTTTCTGTGTACACCCTTGGTGTACACTTAAGCTGTCTTCTCGTCTTGCTGCTGCCCACCTTCCTTTCTGTGTACACCCTTGGTGTACACTTAGCTGTCTTCTCGTCTTGCTGCTGCCCACCTTCCTTTCTGTGTACACCCTTGGTGTACACTTAAGCTGTCTTCTCGTCTTGCTGCTGCCCACCTTCCTTTCTGTGTACACCCTTGGTGTACACTTAAGCTGTCTTCTCGTCTTGCTGCTGCCCACCTTCCTTTCTGTGTACACCCTTGGTGTACACTTAAGCTGTCTTCTCGTCTTGCTGCTGCCCACCTTCCTTTCTGTGTACACCCTTGGTGTACACTTAAGCTGTCTTCTCGTCTTGCTGCTGCCCACCTTCCTTTCTGTGTACACCCTTGGTGTACACTTAAGCTGTCTTCTCGTCTTGCTGCTGCCCCACCTTCCTTTCTGTGTACACCCTTGGTGTACACTTAAGCTGTCTTCTCGTCTTGCTGCTGCCCACCTTCCTTTCTGTGTACACCCTTGGTGTACACTTAAGCTGTCTTCTCGTCTTGCTGCTGCCCACCTTCCTTTCTGTGTACACCCTTGGTGTACACTTAAGCTGTCTTCTCGTCTTGCTGCTGCCCACCTTCCTTTCTGTGTACACCCTTGGTGTACACTTAAGCTGTCTTCTCGTCTTGCTGCTGCCCACCTTCCTTTCTGTGTACACCCTTGGTGTACACTTAAGCTGTCTTCTCGTCTTGCTGCTGCCCACCTTCCTTTCTGTGTACACCCTTGGTGTACACTTAAGCTGTCTTCTCGTCTTGCTGCTGCCCACCTTCCTTTCTGTGTACACCCTTGGTGTACACTTAAGCTGTCTTCTCGTCTTGCTGCTGCCCACCTTCCTTTCTGTGTACACCCTTGGTGTACACTTAAGCTGTCTTCTCGTCTTGCTGCTGCCCACCTTCCTTTCTGTGTACACCCTTGGTGTACACTTAAGCTGTCTTCTCGTCTTGCTGCTGCCCACCTTCCTTTCTGTGTACACCCTTGGTGTACACTTAAGCTGTCTTCTCGTCTTGCTGCTGCCCACCTTCCTTTCTGTGTACACCCTTGGTGTACACTTAAGCTGTCTTCTCGTCTTGCTGCTGCCCACCTTCCTTTCTGTGTACACCCTTGGTGTACACTTAAGCTGTCTTCTCGTCTTGCTGCTGCCCACCTTCCTTTCTGTGTACACCCTTGGTGTACACTTAAGCTGTCTTCTCGTCTTGCTGCTGCCCACCTTCCTTTCTGTGTACACCCTTGGTGTACACTTAAGCTGTCTTCTCGTCTTGCTGCTGCCCACCTTCCTTTCTGTGTACACCCTTGGTGTACACTTAAGCTGTCTTCTCGTCTTGCTGCTGCCCACCTTCCTTTCTGTGTACACCCTTGGTGTACACTTAAGCTGTCTTCTCGTCTTGCTGCTGCCCACCTTCCTTTCTGTGTACACCCTTGGTGTACACTTAAGCTGTCTTCTCGTCTTGCTGCTGCCCACCTTCCTTTCTGTGTACACCCTTGGTGTACACTTAAGCTGTCTTCTCGTCTTGCTGCTGCCCACCTTCCTTTCTGTGTACACCCTTGGTGTACACTTAAGCTGTCTTCTCGTCTTGCTGCTGCCCACCTTCCTTTCTGTGTACACCCTTGGTGTACACTTAAGCTGTCTTCTCGTCTTGCTGCTGCCCACCTTCCTTTCTGTGTACACCCTTGGTGTACACTTAAGCTGTCTTCTCGTCTTGCTGCTGCCCACCTTCCTTTCTGTGTACACCCTTGGTGTACACTTAAGCTGTCTTCTCGTCTTGCTGCTGCCCACCTTCCTTTCTGTGTACACCCTTGGTGTACACTTAAGCTGTCTTCTCGTCTTGCTGCTGCCCACCTTCCTTTCTGTGTACACCCTTGGTGTACACTTAAGCTGTCTTCTCGTCTTGCTGCTGCCCACCTTCCTTTCTGTGTACACCCTTGGTGTACACTTAAGCTGTCTTCTCGTCTTGCTGCTGCCCACCTTCCTTTCTGTGTACACCCTTGGTGTACACTTAAGCTGTCTTCTCGTCTTGCTGCTGCCCACCTTCCTTTCTGTGTACACCCTTGGTGTACACTTAAGCTGTCTTCTCGTCTTGCTGCTGCCCACCTTCCTTTCTGTGTACACCCTTGGTGTACACTTAAGCTGTCTTCTCGTCTTGCTGCTGCCCACCTTCCTTTCTGTGTACACCCTTGGTGTACACTTAAGCTGTCTTCTCGTCTTGCTGCTGCCCACCTTCCTTTCTGTGTACACCCTTGGTGTACACTTAAGCTGTCTTCTCGTCTTGCTGCTGCCCACCTTCCTTTCTGTGTACACCCTTGGTGTACACTTAAGCTGTCTTCTCGTCTTGCTGCTGCCCACCTTCCTTTCTGTGTACACCCTTGGTGTACACTTAAGCTGTCTTCTCGTCTTGCTGCTGCCCACCTTCCTTTCTGTGTACACCCTTGGTGTACACTTAAGCTGTCTTCTCGTCTTGCTGCTGCCCACCTTCCTTTCTGTGTACACCCTTGGTGTACACTTAAGCTGTCTTCTCGTCTTGCTGCTGCCCACCTTCCTTTCTGTGTACACCCTTGGTGTACACTTAAGCTGTCTTCTCGTCTTGCTGCTGCCCACCTTCCTTTCTGTGTACACCCTTGGTGTACACTTAAGCTGTCTTCTCGTCTTGCTGCTGCCCACCTTCCTTTCTGTGTACACCCTTGGTGTACACTTAAGCTGTCTTCTCGTCTTGCTGCTGCCCACCTTCCTTTCTGTGTACACCCTTGGTGTACACTTAAGCTGTCTTCTCGTCTTGCTGCTGCCCACCTTCCTTTCTGTGTACACCCTTGGTGTACACTTAAGCTGTCTTCTCGTCTTGCTGCTGCCCACCTTCCTTTCTGTGTACACCCTTGGTGTACACTTAAGCTGTCTTCTCGTCTTGCTGCTGCCCACCTTCCTTTCTGTGTACACCCTTGGTGTACACTTAAGCTGTCTTCTCGTCTTGCTGCTGCCCACCTTCCTTTCTGTGTACACCCTTGGTGTACACTTAAGCTGTCTTCTCGTCTTGCTGCTGCCCACCTTCCTTTCTGTGTACACCCTTGGTGTACACTTAAGCTGTCTTCTCGTCTTGCTGCTGCCCACCTTCCTTTCTGTGTACACCCTTGGTGTACACTTAAGCTGTCTTCTCGTCTTGCTGCTGCCCACCTTCCTTTCTGTGTACACCCTTGGTGTACACTTAAGCTGTCTTCTCGTCTTGCTGCTGCCCACCTTCCTTTCTGTGTACACCCTTGGTGTACACTTAAGCTGTCTTCTCGTCTTGCTGCTGCCCACCTTCCTTTCTGTGTACACCCTTGGTGTACACTTAAGCTGTCTTCTCGTCTTGCTGCTGCCCACCTTCCTTTCTGTGTACACCCTTGGTGTACACTTAAGCTGTCTTCTCGTCTTGCTGCTGCCCACCTTCCTTTCTGTGTACACCCTTGGTGTACACTTAAGCTGTCTTCTCGTCTTGCTGCTGCCCACCTTCCTTTCTGTGTACACCCTTGGTGTACACTTAAGCTGTCTTCTCGTCTTGCTGCTGCCCACCTTCCTTTCTGTGTACACCCTTGGTGTACACTTAAGCTGTCTTCTCGTCTTGCTGCTGCTGCTGTCCTTTCTGCATACACCGAAGGTGTATGCTCTAGCTGTCTTCTCGTCTTACTGCTGCTGCTGTCCTTTCTGCATACACCAATGGTGTATGCTTTGCACTGTCTTCTCGTCTTGCCACTGTTCCTTTCTGTATACACCTGCGGTGTATACACTGTCTTGTCTTCTTGTCTTACTGCTGCTGCTGTCCTTTTTATATACACCAAAGGTGTATACTCTGTCCTGTCTTCTTTTTTTACTATTGCTGCTATCCTTTCTATATATACCAAAGGTGTATATACTGGCTTGTTTTTTCTTCTTACCACTGTTTCTTTCTGTAAACTCTGTAAGTAGCCACTCAGTCCTGCTTTCTTGTCTTACTACTATTCTTTTTTGTGAACTTTGCAGGTAACTATTAGTCCCTGCTCTGCTCTTCTTACTATTGTACCTTTCTGTGTATACTAACAGTGTACACTATGCTTCCTTTTCTTCTTTTTGCTGTTATACTATTAGGAAATGTTCACAAGGAACATTTATTAGCTAGGGTTAGCTAAGAAGCAATGGTAGCTAGGACTCCATAAAGGCTAAGAATATTGACCATAAGGTTATATAAGGAGGAGGCTTGTACTTGTAGCCTAATCCAGAGACAGTAGATGGATAGGAATACTTTAAGAGTAACTATTAGGCTAAGGAGTACAGTTGGATTCATTAGTTTAGGAGGGTTCTAGGGTTTAGTTCAGATCAATTTGGTTTAGTTTTATTGTTTAGTTCAGATCAGCATAACTCTCTACTGTCAAAGAATGCTGATTATCAGTTTTTAATTATACTATGCAAGGAGTCTACATTATGCTAATAGCAGAAGAAATATCAAATGATTCAATATATTTATTTAATAATAACTTAACCTTCTACTAAGTTCACTATAGGTCTTATATAGGTAACTTATCCTTAGTAGTTGGTTCTTTATGTACTGGTAATTGATGTTTTCCCTAATCCATCAGTAATACTATTCCTCTTGTTTTCTGGGCATTTGTCATTAACCCTAGAAATGATAAGATTGATTTAAAGATAGTCAATGCTAAATAAAACACTTAATTTATACTAAAGAGAACAGAACTTCTAGCATTACTAGGATTGATACCAAATTGGTAATCTATGTGTCTGAAATGTAAAACTGAATTCTAGTTATTAAGTGAAGCTATAGCTAATTAGAAGTATTTCCTTACACTTTCTATATAACCTTTATATTAACTTCTTTAGCATTTATAAAGTACTAGCTACTATTACTGCTTAGTTAATTTCTATTAGTAAGTATTCTTTATAGATATTTCCCAACAACTTATTAGATATTTTTAACTATTTTTCTATATTTTTAACTTTAGCTATAAGTTAGAAATTCTAGTTATTACTAGCATAGCATTTTAATATTAGGATTTAGATATTTAGCAAGTATTACTAAAAAGGTATTTAAATCTTTAAAGTACTACTAAAAGCCTATATTTTGATAATATTTTACCTTACTATTTTCTAATAGTTATTACTTACTCTACTTTTTAGCCATAACTATTATAATAGTCTAATTTTATTTTATAACTTTAAATAAAGTCTTTTTTTTTTACTTATCTTTTTATTTAGTATAGTATTTTTATATAATCTAATCCATCTATTTTTTTTACTTTTTATAACCTATTAATAATTCTTATTACTTTTAGATTTTACCTTTTTTAAGTGATTAATATTACTAATACTATTAACTCTTTTAAGCCAATATTAATATATTAGCCTATCTCTATCTTTAATTTTAATATAGTAGTATTAGCTATTTTTTAACCTTTTTCTAATATGTCTTTTCTAGTTTAACTCTAATCTATACCTAAGCTTTTATATATTTTTTTAATCTTTTTTTAAAACTAAAATGTAATTATAATTATATAAGTACTTCTTATAATATATCTTTTTTATTTAGCTATCTAACCTGCCTTTTAGAAAATCTAGTTCTTTATTACTAATATAATAGCAGATATTAGTTTTGCTTTTCTTACTTATCATATTATTAGTTAGATCTAATAGTATTTTTTTAAATCTTACAATTTGATTTAGATTAAAGTAACTTTATTATAAAAGGATACTAATTATTAGTTTTATATTATATAAAAAGTCTATACTATACTAATAGCAAAAAAGTATTAAATTATTTAATATATTTATTTAATAATTATTTAATTTATTATCAAGTTTACTATAAGCTTTATATAGGTAACTTGTCTTTAGTAATTATTAGTTTTTGTAATTTATTAGTACTACTAATTCTATTATTTTTTGATAATTATTACTAATCTAAAAAATACTAAAATTAATTTAAAAACAATTAATACTAAATTAGTAATCTATAAGCTTAAAATATAAAATTAAATTATAGCTATCAAGTAAAGCTATAGCTAATTAGAAAAATTTTCTTATATTAGCTATTAATAAAAAAATCTTTTAAAAAAACTATTTAGTTATAAGCTAGTTAGTTTTAACTTTAAGGCTTTAAAATTGAAAAATATATTAAGTTACTACTAATTTAATAATAATAATCTAAAATTAAGACTTATTAAAAATTTTCTACATAAAATGATTTTTTACATTATAATAGCTCCATTTTTAAATACTAGTTTGCTAGCACTTTGCAAATTTAATGTAACTTTATCTGTATTTCTAACCAAGTATTAAATGAAAAATTATATAAATTAGTAAATTGCTAGCAAACCAGTATTTAAAAATAAAACTAATAAAAGAAGCTTGATAGAATTTCAGTTTAACCAGCAAGAAATTTCAGTTCAACAAAGTTTCAAAAGCATGGCTTTCAACAAAGACGATCGACATGTAGATAATATGGAAGATACTATAACAGACTTTGAATCGATAGCTACCAACCTAGAACCACTAGATAACAACATAAGTATGCCCGAATTTTTCAAAGATGATATAGGTTATTTGCACGGTTTCAAAGATGGGGAGGAATTTTGTAAACTTTTGCATCTAATTTTTGCCTTACCTTTTTATTAATTATAGATGCAAAAATCAGTAGGAATATACCACTAACTGTAGGTAGAGATAAGAAAAAGTAATCTATTGTTATTTTTCAGTTTCATTTATGGCTTGTTTAGTGATGTCGTATTGAAAGATCTGCATGTTTCAAGGGAACATATGACGATATATACGGTAAACGCTAAAAGCTAATGGAACTTCAACTGATGGATATAAAGTTAGATGTTGAAGGCAGCAGTCTTACACCGATAGTCATCAAGGTAACTTCTTAGCTAAAGTTTGCAACTCAATATCGTTTAAAGAAACTAGGAACTTGGAAAGTCTTAGGTAATCATATGTAGTATAAACTGGTCTAACTCTTTTAAAGTGGACTCCACTCCTTTGGTTAACGATAAGCCCTCCTACCTGACCGATAAATCTTTAATTTCTATAGAAGGGCTATACAGTACATTGCTAAAATATTCGCTAGTTTTAATCAAAGCCATTAGCTTTCACCATCCACTACCTAAAAGAATACCCTGGAATCAAGGTGGTCGTAAGTTTTCATTCCCAACCTTCTATTCATCTATTCAAGGACTTTGACCAGTACAGTATCACCGACAAGCTGTTAGGATTGTAACCACTTCATTTTAAAAATGATATTGACACCTTATAAGCGGTGCGTTCGGACATGTAAAATTTGGGTTTGTACCAACAGAGGGAAGGCAGATAGCGGTCAAAGTTATCAACAACGCCAAGGTCGGCAACACCCTTGACAAGATAAACTATAGGGATGAGATTGATATTTTGAAAAAGATAAAATATGCAAGTTTTTTTGAAAAGTGTATTCTAAGCAGCATTTAGCATCATATAGTCTACGCCTTGGAGATTAAAATGTCGGTCAAGAATATGTTTATCATCCTACCTTAGTAAGCTCCTACTCTTTTAGTTTAAATTAAACGTTGAATTCCAGCATACCGGGTGGGGACCTCCACGACTACATCACCAGCCAGCCAGAACAAAAGGTCAGTGAGAGTCGGGCCATATTCATCATGTTTCAGCTATTCCAAGGACTCAAAGTAAACTACTCTCCAAGTATTGTATGCTAATCTATATTCAGTACATCCATGACCGTAAGATCGCCCACCGAGGTACTTTTAAAAGTTTTGAAAAAATCTAACCTGTAGTTAGACATCAAGGTACCTGTCAGCCCTATCACTTAACTGAACTACTAGCCCGAGAACATCCTGATAAAGACGAATACCCAATACCCCCACATATACATCACCGACTTTGGTTTGGCCAAAGTGACTGGTAAGGCAGTAATGACTAGCTTATGTGGCACCTACGAGTATCTAGCCCCCGAAATCTTTCAAGCCCACAAGGCGAACTTGGACCTGCAGACAGGAGGCACCCATCAACCCAAGGTTGAAACCTACACCTCTAAAGTGGATATTTGGTCAGCTGGGATCATCCTACACATTCTACTCCAAGGTACCCTTTATGTTCAAATTTTAGAGGCTTAGAAAGGATATAGGCCTCCTCCCCTTCCGGACTCTGAACCGGGATGGCAAGCATGAAGATCTAGATCTGATCTCAGCCATGTACAGCAAAGTTCGTAGTCTAAAGTTCGATTTCATGGCAAAGGCCTGGCGCAACATCTCTGACGAAAGTATTACTTTTTAAACCCTTCCAACTACTTGTTTAACTTTATTTTACAATGTTTAGCCAAGAAAGCTCAAGTGAAGCTGTGCGAGAAGGACCCAAAGGAACGACCGACCTCCACCGAAGTGTTGCAGAGCTACTGGATCCGCAAGAATTTTGAAGTCATATTGAAGCACTATCCCAAAATCGACGCGAATTGCTTCGAGACTTACGAAGAGTTCTTCAAGACGACAGAAATGGTTACCAGTTCAACGCATTTAGAGTAGATTTTTAGGTAAAATGGATAGATTCAAATTGCCTTTTAAAAAGAATGAGTAACAACAGGTAGGCATGTGCCTTATTATTCAAAGTTGATACAAAAAAGTTTTATTGGCCTTGCTAATTTACTTGAATAAATATTTAAAGATATTAAATACTTTGTAGAATGTAAACTGATGCTTGCGATTTTTAATGTTTTATTGGAATGTTGTTAAGAGGTACGTGATCTTTTCGACTTCACAAAATACTACTATAAAAACAAAGAGAATCAGATCAAAGATCTGACCGTATCTTATCAGCTAATAAATAAAAAATAATCAAGTATCGATATTATTCTTCACAATACCACATATATACACTCTAATATCATCAAAAATTAGTATTCAATTAATTTTATTAAAGCTGTTTCCAAAAGGTAAAGGCGGTGATGCCTGTATAACCGACAACCATAGCAACTACCATAACTACGGCAATGGGGAAGTTATAGCCACTATCCCCCTGCTCCAAATTCATCCTAAACGGCTTCATAGGGTTGACCAACTCGGTACGTTTGAGCACATTCTGGTTTTCATTCTTCATATGCTTGGTATCCAGCTGTCTCAGCACCAAAGTCATATCCACCTTTTTGGAGTCTTCGACAACGTCGTTCAACTTCTCCCATAACCCTTTGGCATCTGGTTGCATAATGAGCACCTTGACATCGACTGAACTGTCTGAAACTAACTTCAGCTTGTCGTGAGGACCTACACTAGTCACCAAGAATTTATCGCGCGAACAACCCAAGACGTAAGCTAGATCTTGGGGTAGAGCGTTGATAAGGTACTTGGACTTGTCAGGATTGGTAAGTAAGGGCAAGTAGGGGATGTTGACAAGGCGTAGGACGATCTGTAAGCCAGTTAAGTTGGTGGTGGGGATGTCGCCTAGGATTAAACCAGGTACCGAATCGGGTAAAATCTCCAGCCTGTCCATATCCAAGGTATCTTGACGGTGGTGGTCGTTGATTGGTTTCTCCTTCTCCTTGGTAACTTCAACGTCAGGGGGTAGGTAGACGGGAGCCAAGTAAGTGTAAGGTTTCTCTTCAGGTGGAGGTACGGCTGGAGCGTTAGCGGTGGGCTGTGGGGGTGACTGTGGGGGGCTGAAGTTGATAGTAAAGGTGTGCTGCGGTTCCTCCGGTCGACTGAAGGGTGGTGGTGGGGGTACCGTTAGGGTCGGTAGAGATGGAACTTCAATGCTAGGGACTGCGGGAGTTACTATCGGTGAAAGCACCAAACTGGAGGTCGGACTAGGTATCAGTTCAGCTGTGGTAGCACTGTGAGCCGAATCACCCTTGGATGATACTGTTATGCTAGTACCCGATGGCTTGGGGATATCAGACCCGTTGGAACTGGCAGTTGAAACGGATGAGTGCAAACTACCTGAGGATGTGGAGAGGAGATCGAATGAGCTAGTAGCTTCAAATTTATCTCCGCTAAAGCCTGATGTATGTTCAGAGCCAAGTAAAGGAGTTCCCATAGGATAGCTATTTCTTGTTTGACTTGAACTTTCATCTGATGTCACAGTCGCTACGGGCTTGGCTGTCAGCTGAGAAGTTTGGATTGACTGGTTACCGGTTTCTGTAGAGCTGATTTTGGATTCCAGGGCCGATTGGTGGATGTAGCTGTTAGTAGTAATCGAATTCCTAGACGCGATACTATCGTCCCCACTGCTAGCTACCGTCGGCAGCTGGTAGGAAGTTGGAGCTGGAACGGAACCAACTACTTCGTCACTCTTTTCAATTTTAGAACGGATAGACTCAAAATTGGACTTTGAAATGGGATTGCTGGTACCTGGAATATCAATCGTATTGGTAAGAGTTGGAGTATCTTCATTGCTAGTTGGTACTAGTGGTCGTAGATCGATAGATACAAAACTTGATTCAGTTGGTAGCTGGTGGGTATAGTCGTTGGTCGAACTTTGCTTCTTAGATTCAATGTCATCTTCCGAGGTTAGAACTAGAGTCTGGACAGAGCTAGCTACTTCTTTACTCCCATGTATTATAGAGCTTACTGAGTTGCTATTGGGCTTAGGGACGGGGCTGCTCGATATACCAACGGTATTTGTCTTGATGGGAAGTTCAACTTCAACCGTCTTAGAAACAATGGATTGGCTTTCTTCGTAGTTGGTTGTCAGTGTCAAAATATGAGTTTCACTATGCTCGTCACTAACTCCATTACCACTTGGCTGTACAACTGTATTCGAAGGCTTCTGTACTGAATTACTGGGCCTTATCAAAGTCCTAGGCTCAGCTGACTCATCTTCACTACTGCTGGGTAAATTTGATCTCTTAGTACTATCTACCAGTCTAGAACTGAGTTTCAAAGTCTGCTTCGAGCTTGAAATTGCTTCATTTTTACTGGTTGAGACTTCTACATAAGTGGATGTAGGCCTTAGCTGGGATAGAGTAGATATAGGCAGGCTACTTTCATGAATTTCGGCTTGAGAACTTGAGCTGGGTCTGGAAGATGTAAAGGTTGGGATGATTTTAGTTGAAGCAGTGGTTTTTACTTCAAGACTTGACCCATCCCTATTACCTTCAACTAGAGCTGTAGTTTTACTTCTCTCGGTACTTGCCATGATACTGGTTAGGGCTTCGACATTCGATTCATTGGCACCAGGCTCCAAAGACATGGAGCTCAATACACTTTCTCCAGATATTTGTAGTGATGTCACCAATGGACTTGAAGCAAAGGTATTTCCATGTGCGGTCGTCTTAAGCATACGATTCTCCGGTTGATCGTCCGAGTCGGTAGGCTGAGGCGAAAATTTAGGCTCAGGTTGCGAGTAGCTGGTTGGAGTCAAAGGAGCTTGCCTGGGAACGACTGAAGTTGTGCTTTCATCGACAAAGACGTTGATAAAATCGTTGTTCCTATGCCTACTAGTTGATGCTTTCGAACTGGTTGTACTGGTTGGAGTGCTGGATTCTTCAGCTGCTGTGGATGTATAAGTCTTAGTCTTCGGTACACCCGTAGGTAAATTGGACTGGTCCTGGGATGCATATTCCGATCCAAAACTGCTATAGGTTTCGACTATAGCTGAAGTGAATCCAATTGACCTATTAGATGAACTTGGTAAGCTAGTGCTGGGAGTTGAAGACAATGGCGCCGATAAAAGAACAGAAGTTGAGCTGTCAGTTCTCAAGGTAACTTCAGTCGATGAAACTTCTAAATAGGTTGAAGTTTTGGAAGATGAAATTGATAAGGTAGCTCCAGTACTTGATGTGTATATTTCTTGATCTACGGAGGAAGAGGCTGCACTAGTGAGTTGATCGTTGGAGTTTATAGTTGAAACTTTCTTTGGAACCGAGAAAGTCGATGGTACTACTGATTCGGTTGAAATTGAACTAGTTCTAGTTTCAATACTAACCGATAAGGATGGAGTAGGGTCGACTGATTCAAAGCTAGTAAAGGTTGGCTGTGAAGTGGTGGCAGCTGTAACTTGCTTTGAAATGGACAAACTTAAAGAAGCTTCAGTCAGCTGATAATCTGAGCTATTGATCAAAGTTTCCTTTGAAATGAAAGCTGATGATGGGACCGATTCGATCAAAGTGTGGGTAGCTTCACTCAAAAGATCAGTTTTGGTTTGGTACTCAAAGGAAGATGAACTGGCACTAGGTACAACGCTTGATGGTAGAGATGTAGTTAAATCAACACTTGAAGGACTAGTCAAAGTTGGGGTGGGTGTAGTAGTAAAGGTCATTTGCTCTAAAGTAGTCAAAGGTTGCTCAACTTCAGGCTCAAATTCATAAGTGGGTGATACAGCCAAAGTTTCAAAAGTCGGATAAGTCGATGGAATTGGATCAGACGGATCTATCATCGAGTTCAAGTAGCTAGAGATTAAGCCAGACTCTGTGAACTTTCCGGGGAAGCTACTTTTCGAATTAGTTACTTGAGATAGACTGGATGTTAAAGCCATAGAATCAGATCTTGTAGCTGAACTGGTATGAGCCGACAACTGCTCAGATGAGCTGGTGGCACTTGAGCTCATCTTACCGCTCTCAGGATAGTAGGTAGTGGTAGGCTCAATCACTGTGTTGTCGGATAGGGAAGGTAGGTAAGTTGATTCTACTTTTGAGCTTGAGGATGCCGAGCTTACTGATAAAGTTGAAATACTGGCCTTTGTATCCGAGTTGAACGATGGCGAGCTTGATACAGTTCCAAAACTTGAGATAGCCGAAACTTTCGACACTTCAGTAGAGGTAGCTAAAACTTGACTTGATTCATCTGAAACTTCCGACTGGTACGAAGGGTATTGTTCCTCAGAAGCTTGGTAAGTTGAACCAGCTGTGAATGAGGCGGATACTACTGCCCCGCTTTTATTTGATGTAGAGCCTACAGGCACCTGATAGCTGAATTCTACCAAAGGACTGGATGGCAACGTTGAAACTGGTGTTGAATCTAAAACAGTTGAAGAGACCAGTGCTGCATCGGATGTCTGAGTCGTTTTAGATAAGGTAGAGTAGCTGGATAAAGTTGGTTCCAATGCTTGGGAACTTGAAGCCAAAGGTAGAGTTGGGTTGGGGCTAGTTTGAACTTCGGAAGTTGGAACAAAACTAGTATCTGTGGATAGGCTTAGCGGTATAGGTTGGGATGAGAGATCATTAATTGAGTTCTCTGATTGAGCTGAGCTAGACGTAACTATATAAGTTAAAGTGGATGATGGACTTGATTCGATGGTAACTTGACTGCTGGCAGTAATTTCCCAATGGTAGCTACTTTCCAGATCCAAAAAAGTAGTAGTCGGAGCTACCGATAGTTCTACTGAACTGGTAGTAGAAACTGGAACACTCGATGAAAATCCTTGAACTATCGAGCTTTCACTACCATAGTAGAGGCTATTTGAAGGTATCGGTAAAGATGAGGCTGAACTCTGCTCAGTTGGAGTAAAAGTTGAAGATTGGGGCGTATATGGAGTACTTGATAAAGTTACATCAGTACTAGTTGATACTAAAGAAGGTGAAGTTGATAGGTAGTTTTCCAAAGTATTAGATGATAAAATGGATTGGACAACTGAACTTTGGATAGTTACATCAGATGATGTGGTTGAAGTACTCGGTCTATTGTAGACAAAATCAGATGATGATGGGCTCGGCTCTGGTATGAAGTTGGAAGTGACGGTTGAAGAAACCAAAGTTTGACTTGGGACACTAACATACGTTGAACTGCTAATGATAATTGAGCTGAATCCATAATCAGATGATGAACTAGTCGGTGGAACTTCAAGTGATGAACTGAATAGTAAGGTTCCCGTAGTTATAGGTTCTACTATCAATTTGGAAACTACAATGTCGGAAGTTATCGGATAGCTTGATGGCGATGTACTAGTCGAAGCTTGAATTAAAATCGAGGATTCAATAGGAATGGACGTAGTTGTTAATAGTAGTTCACTAGAACTGCTGGCTGATGGGATCGAAAGAATTGATGTAGAAGTTGAAAGTACATTCGAGCTGATAGCAAGCGTAGTTGCACTCGTCGGAACTGCATAATTAGCTGCATTTACGGTATCAGTCGTCAAAGTTGAGGTCGAGGTTGATAATGGTAGGGATGGAGTCGAATTGGGCATAGTAGGGGCTGAAGGTACTATAGATGAGCTAGCCAATTCAGTTGTACTCAAAATTTGTTGTATTTGGGACGATGTAGTGGATGGAAGTTGGGTCGTAAGTAAACTTTCTTGGGTCGTAGTTGTAGTTGTGCCGGCAACTACCCCTAACACCAGCCAACTCAAGTAGCTAATCTGTTGGGATGCCAGTCGCATTGCCTTTTAACTATCAAAATTAAAGTTGTATACGTACTTTTATATTAATTAATTAGATTTGGCTACGTCGTCTTTGTGTATCGTAACGTTGAGATGTATTTACAAAAGTAAAAAAGATGAAACTTCTTGAGGCCAGCTTCAAAAGTATGTACTTTCCTCAGGGAAATAGGTACCGATACCAATGATAGCTTGGATTCTAAAGTATAGGGATTGGCAAAAGTATACTTTAAAAGTTCAAGTATTGGTAGTGTTTATTCTAAATAGAGCCGTTTTGATAGGAATTAGGATGACCCACTAATTGATATTTTAATGGAACCCACATAAAAATTTATATTTAGGTTTTAAACTTTGGATGATTTCAACCTCTAATGTAGGCATTCGAACATCAGTTGGATATCTTTTATATTCTTGAAGGGACGGCAATCTTGGTCGTATATAAACTTGGGGTTGGATTTGAGACTACAAGTTTTCGGTAGTAAGTTGTTCAACTGTGTTGCTTTTTCATTGTACTTCCAAATTGGGAAAAGTTGATTGCCGAGTTCAAGCCACAGCATTGTTCTAGAGAGCTGGGCAAGTAAAAAGAAATTGCTCGTTTTCAAGATCTTGGTTGTTACCATGGACTAGTAGTCAATCGAAACTCAAGATGAAGGAATCTTTTGGTGATAGATATAGGTTCAAAGTTTATATTCTGTTGCTACTGTTCCGATCTATCCTACATTTTCTTTATAAACCTATTAAATGGAGTGAAGTAAAACCGAACAAAGATATTAGTTCAGTTATTTTCTGAAAAATGTACTTGTAGGATATCATTCAGTCAATAAAGTCATATGCATATACTACGATATCCTGTCTGTTAAATAGATATGTATGCCATCTGCCTATATGAGAGAATTGCCAAGAATTATTGGAGGCAGGCAAGCCTATTATGGCACCCCACAAACATCATTGGCCAATTCTAATTTGGTAAGATGGTGACGAATGAAATGGGAAGAAAAATTTTAGTGCAGATGACTAAAATGGGTAAAAGCCTCCAAACCACTTTATCATTCTACAGAACCTTATTGGCATTAGCTTACTCAAAACCATAGTCCGGCAAAGATGTATTACCAAGAGAATAAACTACCTACGACCGAGATGATAGTCAACCATTTCAAAGATTTTACTCCAACGATGCTGGTACAGAGGCGGCTCAAGCTTCACAAACTTTTGGTCAAGCTCCAAACCCGCCACTTTTTGAAGCACAACCAAATCCTTTTACTTAGCGACCTGAAATATGAAGTCAACCACCACAGACGATACAAGGAGCACGCTCACTTAACTGAGCAAATCAACAAATTTGCTGCATCAAAGGGTTTGAACCCCAAGGTATTTGATAACATGATTTTTTATGAAAAGAGAAAGATGACTGTCGACGAAATTATAGCCGAGGATCCGGAAGTTCTCAAAGTTAAGGAGATGGAGGTGGACAAAGGTGTTGATATGCGCATATGGTATAGTCTTACTCGCCCAGCTGTTTACAATGAACAACCGAACTGCCTCATTGGTAAGGAAAGTACATCATTCCAAAAATTCTCCTCAGCACCGCAATTAACCGAAAGTGATGCAGGTGTACCTAGTAAAGATATCAAGGTTAAAGCTAAGAAAGCTGAAGAAGTTAAAGAAAACTCTGGCACCGATCCCCAAATTGAAGGAATCGATAACGAAATTGATGACTTGGAGAAAGGTTCCAAAAGATTGAAACTTACTGACAAAAACATACTCAAGGATTCCGAAACATCAACTAGCTTATCAGCTCTCTTCTCCTCAAACTCTAGCCTCAATTCCAAGCGATTTAAACCCTCAAAAACCTTCCTCGGTCCAAACCCAAGGCGTTTTGGGGCTACTTTGACCTTATTAAACCGGAAAAGAAACAGAAAAAGCTACCCGAGCTGGACTTTCGATCTCACCCCGACTACAAGCCGATAGATATGAACTCGGAAACTTTCAAAGCAAGCGTACAGCAGGTACTTAATGAGATCGGATACCGTGAGTACAAACCCACTTACGATTCTATACAATTTAAAGCGACTAGGTACCATTACTGGAAGTCGAGGGAGGTGGAAGGACCGGGAGACCTCGACTTCTCCTTTGGTACCGATACTAAGGAAAGTAGCTTGGACCTGACCGCTAGTGTCGAGAAGCTTAGTCTGGAGATCGATTTTAAAGCAACTAAGAGCAATAGGCTACTCAATAGCCACCAGAAGCAAGGCACAACACAGCTTAATCCAAACATCCTAGAGGAAATGGGAAGTTCAAAGTCGATGGACAATATCAATTCAGTCGCTGGATTTAAACCAAAATGTAAAGCTAAAGCATCTGTCAAGGATAAAATGGTCAGCCAGAACTTTGTTCGAACTAACCTCAAACGAAGGTATAAAGCGCGGTCTACCAACCCAGCTGCCAACAAATTCCGATGGGGGCGCAAGTAGGGATACTTTTATCTTGATTGCTTTTACTTTGAGATACCATTTATTGTTATTAAACTCCTTTTATTATATTTAACTAGTTGTACTTTTTAGTTAATAGCCATTAAAACCTTGTACTTTATACTAGCTGTTTGTAAGTTTTCTTTTTGAATATCTCGATAGATATACTACCGTATCAAAAAAGCTATAGGAAGCCTCCTGAAGTAATCTACTGGTAAATACCTCAGTTGAACTTCTGACTCATCAGGTACTCAACCACCTAATCAATTTATCGGAAAGTTCTAAAGTTCGAAGCTAAATTTACAGAAACCCAACTAAAAATTCCAATCACTTCTTTTCAACTTCAAGTTTTTATCATTATTACCAATATCACTTAGCTATACCAACAACTTTCAATTCAAATACAGTAACAGCAAGATGGCAGCAACTACCAACGATGGATGTAAAGTAGTAATAGTTATGGGTACATCTGGTTGTGGCAAATCGACCATCAGTTCTCAACTTAGCACCAAATTCAACTGTTGTCACTACGATGGGGACGACTACCATAGCCCTGCTAACGTTCAAAAGATGTCCAGTGGCATTCCGTTGACCGATAGCGATCGAGAACCTTGGTTACGACGCATTAACCGCGAACTTATCTTTTCCAAATCTAATGACAGCTCCAAACCCAAGATGAAGTTTGTCGCCTGCTCTTCTTTGAAACGTAAGTATAGGGATATTTTAACCAAAGTAGGTAATAGCTCGACAGATGGAGATGTAGATACAAATGCAGATATTCTCTTCCTCTACCTGAAGACTGACATTAAAGTTATCGAAGCTCGAGTTCTCAATCGAAAGAACCACTTTATGAAGAGCCAACTGGTACAATCCCAATTTGACGACCTTGAGGAACCAAGTGGTGATGAAAAGTTTGTAGTAGTCGATGGGAGTTTGGATTTGGATAAAGTGGTTGAGGAGGCTTATGGGAAGATTAAGGCTTACTTTGCAATTTAGTTATTAAATTTTTGCTAGTTGTTTTTATAAAGTTTATTGTTGATATATATTTGTGTATTATTCGCTATTCTTGTTATATGTACAAACATGTGAGTTGAATCGAATGCTAAATTTAATAAAATATTATAAAAGTACATGGGCCTGATATAGTAGCTAACTTGGTTAGGTATATTTATAATGTGAATGCTGATAATAATCTACTAATGTGCATCTCATAGCTCCAACAAGGTATCACCAATTTTTAAGGTATATGGATAATGTAATTAACCTAAGAATGTCCTTGAAATGAATGCAATGAGAGGTAGTACGAACCTCGATAACTTTCAAGATATCTTGATTTTACGCATGTTTAAATTAGAATAAAGAGATGCTATCAAAGTCCTATAATCCTCTGATATATTCCCCTACTCAGAGATCCTTTGTAAACACTTGAGGTCTAAGTAAAGGATACTACATAGGAGGTTATATCAAAGTGCTTATTAATAAAGGAACCCATTTTCCCTATCTACGAGCCGACATTACGGTTGCTTCTATCCTCATCTTGTTCGGAAGCCTACCCCGTGATATCAAATTAAAGGTTCGTCAAATTAGGAAAGTGATGCTGAACGTGACTACCATGGCTGATTCGGATAGCACCAAATATTTGGACCAAAGGCTAATCTATAGATAGCATATTACGGATTTAGGTAACTCCAACCCCTAACGTCCAGTTGGTAGCATAATCTCAGCTTCTGAGTGGTTTACAGTTCCGGTAAATTTTCGGTTTAGTTTATCCCTGAAAAAGGCATGATCAAAGTTATCTAATCAAATGTAATGCTGATCATAATACAGCTCTGTGATTGGATTTTCCATTAGAGCTTGATACGATTTCAAAGCACATTTGGTAAATTTCTGGACCGAATAAGTAAGGAAGTAAAGTTCGAAAACCAAAAAGCTGAATTGAAGTTTAGTGGTAAACATATATATACCCGTCCATTTCCCTTGAGTTTGAATAACTTCATTAGATAACATCCCCTACTTTTTCTAAACCTTTTATAAGGAATACGACCACTTTGGAATTTTCAACTTTTCTTCGCCACTATTGATAAGAGAATACAGTTGAAAGTTTTATACCCCTTAAAATATATACGACAAACCACAAGTACTAGATGATCAACAAGCTGAACACCTTCAGGTAATTTTTGGTGATGTTATAGAATGATCGGCCTAACCCGTATATTTTATTTACTAAATCTAGAAAGCTAAATATCACCCAAATGAGTACCAAGACCACTCCCTTGAAGAAGTCATTAGCTTCACTAAATCAGCAAACCAACGAACAGGTAGTAAAGCCATTGTACCACTTCCAGGACCAGCTACCCAAGCTACCAGTCCCCAAACTCAGCCAGACCTTACCCAAGTATCTACAAAGTGTAAAGCCATTGGTAAGCCAGGAAACCTACAGCAAAACCGAACAGGTAGTCAGCCAATTTGCCATCTCGGAGGAGGCCAATACGCTACAGACTCGACTGGAAGCTCATGCCAATGACCCTAGTGTCAAGAACTGGTTGTCAACCTGGTGGGACGACATCGCCTACTTCTCGTACCGTGCCCCCTTGGTCATTAACGTCTCTTACTTTTACAGTTATTTGCCACCTACCCAACCCATCAAGAATACCCGTAGGGCAGCCGAAATCCTGCAGGCAGTCAACGTATTTAAGCAGTCGGTCGTCGAGGAGACTTTGGAGCCAGAGTCGGACCGTAAGGGGTACATGTGCATGAACAGCTTCAAGTACATGTTCAATGCCACCAGACTACCTATCAAAGATACCGACACCATGGGTCTCTACGATCCCGTTGCCAATGATTACGTAGTCGTCATCCGTAAGAACAAGTTCTACCGCTTGGACCTCAAATACAACGGTAAGCTACTCACCACCAAGGAGCTGGAACAGCAGCTGGACGCCATCGTCGAGTTGGCTGGAAATTCCAAAGAGTTGGGAGTCGGTGTCTTTACCACAGAAAACAGAGATACTTGGGCCGAGGTAAAATTTGATTCTTTTTCTCTTTTCTTACTGTAAATGTAGATTAAACCAAAGATCCGAGCCATTTCTGAGATCAATGCTCAGTCCTTGGACCAGATTGACGCCGGTGCCTACGTATTAGCCCTCGATGATTCCGCCCCTATAACTCGTGAGGAAGTTAACCGTGGCAATTGGCACGGAGACGGTGTCAACCGCTACTTTGATAAATCTCTGCAGTTTATCGTATATGAGAACGGTCAAGCCGGTTTCAACGGTGAGGTAAGAGCTTTATTTGATTTTTAAAGCAGCTACTAAAACAAAGCTTAATTTTTAGCACACTTTGATGGACGGAACTCCTACCTTCCGCCTCAACCACTTTGTATGCTCGGCTCTAGCTAACAACGAGATCAACCACGGCCCCGAAGTGATTGCCTCCAACCTGCCTAAGCCCCAGCCCCTGCCTGTAGCCTTAGACACTGAGCTTGTTAACCAGGCTCAAGTCTCCAAGAAGTCCTTCGACAACGTCATCCACCAGCACCAGCTCAAAGTCCTAGCCTACGCCAAATATGGCAAGGACGCTATCAAGAAGTTCAAGCAGTCGCCCGACGCCTTCACTCAGCTCATCATCCAACTCGCCTTCTACGATATGTACAACGTTGTCAAGCCCACTTACGAGTCGGCTGCCACTCGCAAGTTCCAACTGGGGCGTACTGAGACTTGTAGGTCGGTATCTAGTGCCTCTAAGGCCTTTGTCGAAATCGCCTACGATCCCAAAGTTGACGAGAGTAAGAAACTGCAGCTGGCCAAGGAAGCTATCCAGTCCCATGTCGCCTACATGGCTGACGCTGTTCAAGGTCTAGGTGTTGACAGACACTTACTTGGTCTTAAGCTTTCCTTGAAGCAAGGAGAACCTTTACCTCAGATATTCAAGGACCCCAGCTTCAGCTTGACTAACCACTGGAATCTGTCTACGTCGCAGATCTCCTCCAACTACTTCTACGGGTACGGTTGGGGTGAAGTTGTCGATGACGGGTACGGTATCGCCTACCAGGTCAACGAGAAGATGCTGATGTTCAACGTAGTTGCCAAAGATCCCAAAGCTCAGACTGAAAAGAAGGAGATCGTGCCTGATGTCGAGAAGATGGTCGTCGCCTTGGATAAGGCAGCTGACAAGCTGTGGAAGTTGTTCAGTTTGAGTCAAGCCAAGCTCTAATGGTATATTTTTTATTTGGAGGGCTAGGATATGCGTGCCCTTTGCTCTTTATCTAGTTTAAAAGGAAGCTTAATAAATATAGTTTTGCTGGTTTAAGCTTTTATGTTGTGATATTTTGAGTATAGGACATGGACTTACTTTGTTATTGTAGTGAGTATACTCAATGATACCTAAGATCTTACTTTTTTAGTAAGCGCATATATAAGTAGAGATTTTTTATAGCCCTTAAAGCTTTGTTTTAGATAGATATATATATGTATAGTAAACTCTAGCCACCACTTCAAAATAATGATTCGAAACTCAGCTCATCCCAGCCTTTTTGGTGGCATCCAAGGTAAGCAGGTAGATCATTCAAGCAAAGATGCTTTCCAAAGAAATGTGCTAAAGACGTTAAAGCCGAAAGATTATAGCGGAACCAAAGGTTCAATATTAATGGGAATACTGTACATAAAGCTGTATACAAACTTTTATATCGCCTCTAGGCAATTGCTCCAAATCTAATAAGTTAAACCAACAAAGAAAGCTTGGATTCTTGGGTCTTGGCTTCAAAGCTGACAGGGGATTCAAGATCAGTAGGGTGCGGGTAAAATTCAAAAAAGCTTGGCATGGTACATAACATTTATACCAGGATCCATATCCATGTAGAATATGGTAGATGTGAATACAGTTTATAGCTTCAGATGTATACCTATACTTTTATTTTCAGACTTAAATATTCAGTTACAATAGATTGAAAATAAAGTTTTGGATTATAGAATATTATACTTTTTGCCTTCACCTTAGAATTACATTTCCTTTTAAAATAGAGGCTATAGCGATATATATATGGAATACTTTAGTGACAGCAGATATGAAATTAATATTAAAAATTCATTTAATTTATATCTCGTATACTATATAAGAACATCAGCTAACTTATATGCTGTTATGTCATGGGTATATAAGCTGTTCTTGAGAAAATATACAGGAGTATTAGTTACTTCAAGTTTTTACACAAAGGTATATAAGTATACCTTTTTTCAAAATAACACTCTCTTTAAGTTATATAATGATAAGGATCAAATTTCGAAAGTTTATAATAGCATTATCTCTTGCAACTGTACTACTAACCTTCTACACTCTCTTCCAAGTTTTCTTCAACAGCGGTTCCTACCACAAGGAGATTCAACTAGTACGACGAGGGGTTCAAAATGAAAGGAGACCCAACAATGAGGACGAGAAAGTCAAAGCTTGCTTTGTAATATTAATTCGAAACGATGAGTTGCATGCCTGGCGTAAAACAATGCAGAACTTGGAGGATAGGTTCAATAAAAAGTTCAATTACCCCTATGTCTTTCTAAACAATGAGCCGTTCAATGATGAGTTCAAGATGTATGCAAGAGCATTAACGAAGGCTGAGGTGCAGTTTGGTAGTATACCCAAGGAACATTGGTCCATACCAGACCACATCGATCAAGACAAGGCTAAGGAGCTTTGGAAGCAGATGGAGGAGAAGGGGGTAAGGTACGGTGGTCTGGAGTCATACAGACACATGTGTAGGTTCGAATCAGGGTTTTTTTTTCGACACAACCTGACATTGCAGTATGACTACTACTGGCGCGTAGAACCGGGGGTCGAGTTTTTTTGCGACATAGATGAAGATCCATTTTTGTTTATGAAAGAAAACGACAAGCACTATGGGTTCGTGATTTCGATGAGCGACATCCCCGAAACCATCGAAACTTTATGGTCCACCGTCAAAAGTTGGTTAAAGGATAGCAAGGTGGAAACTAACCTACCCAAGGACAATGCAATGCCATTTCTGTCCAACACCAACGGATATACCTATAACCTATGTCATTTCTGGTCCAATTTCGAGATTGCTTCGTTCAGGCTGTGGCGGGATCCGCAATATTTGGGCTACTTTGACTATTTGGACAAGGACAGGTGGTTTCTTTTATGAACGGTGGGGCGATGCTCCAGTTCACTCCATATATGCGTCGTTAACTCTACGTAAAGATCAGATCCATTTCTTCAACAACATTGGGTACAAGCACCACCCTTTCACCCACTGCCCCGTCGAGAAGGAATTGGCAGCCAAATGTAGCTGCAACCCAAAGGATAACTTTGACTACTCGTGGTTTTCCTGTTCGCGCAAGTTCTTTAATTTGATTGGACACAAGTAGACCCTGTATCCATGGATTTTTCAGTAGCTGACTTGATGATTTGTACCGTATAGGTGGATAGCGTTAAAAATGCTAAACATTATTTTTATTTCAAGCTATGTTGCAAATATTATAGTATTCTTATTAAGAATAAAAATTCTTTAGATATTTCAAATAGTAACTACATTATATCCTATAGTGTAATTAATGATCCACTTTATACTTTTTCAACCTAACAAGATAGATTTTTTATTTCTATCCTAAGGATGCCAAGTTCTTATTGAGATTTATTTGCAAAGACGACTATGATGTGGAAAAAGAATATTGATGTAGCAGTAAAGCATACCACCACGATACAAGGCAATAGCTTGACAAATATTGGGATTAGTCGATATTGAAGTACATTTTTTATTTTAGTTGGTGAATTGAATAAAGCACTCAGAAAACCCAACCAATATCATCTTCAAGTCAATTTTGAAGCTTTGTATAGTTTTGCATGAGCATTTTTCCGGAGATTTATAGTATGTTCTTTAAACTATTTTGCAATCTCAGTTTAATAAAAGGAAAAATATATACCGGTTCTGTTTGTTATCCTTTATGAGTCATCCAACTTTGATTTATTTCCTAAGCCCAATAAACATTTTTGAAATGCAACTGCGTAAATAGGTGCTATCTAATTATAGCAAGGTGTAAAAGTTTAAAACTGGGAATAACGTTGAAAATAACACTATTTGGGAAGAATGCAAAGCTGTATAGAGTATTCTAGCTTATAATTTGGCATTGCATTTTAAATTCTACATCCATAGCAATAAAGTCACAGTTCCATTATAAATATAAGTCAACAAGATGGATCTTTCATTTTGTCAATTTTTAAATCTATACTATAGGAGCGATGAATAACAACGAGAACACACCCAATAAAAGTACCTCAGAGAAACCTATAGTAACAAGCAACCCACTCACTTAAGTTTAGATAACCCTTTACAAGCGCTTAAACATTCTATTGAAGCCCAAGATCAACCAGTAGAAATCCACACCAAGGCAAGGAAAGTTTTAGCAGATGATGAGGATTCAAAACAAATAGGTAGCGATATCGATGACGGCAATAAAGTAGAAGGAAGTTCGGAGATGGTAGTGGAGGCAGACTATATTCGCTCTGATTTGGATTGTACCGATCAAGAAAGCCTACTTTCCACCCTCGAAACGCTATTAACTCTAGCTAACATTTCAAATACAACAAGAGAGATTTTAGCTAACGATGGAGGCTTAGAGCAACTAGTGCACATTATAAACAGCACTGCCATAATTGATGAAATTTCAGTCAAAGTAGCGGAGACAGAGTTTAAATGTTTAATGAGCATAGGGATAAAAGGCAACAAAATCATTAGGAACAAAGTAATTGAAGCTGGGATAATACCAATAGTGGTGGCTATATTAGAGAAGACTGAAAGTGCTAAAGCAATGGGTGTGTTTTCAGTTGAAGATAGATTAAGTAGCTCGACTGCTCCAACCACCACCATCTTACCGAACGACCTAATTGTTGCCAACCTTGGCAGCTATTTGAATTCTTTCGCGCATAACTCACGCTCGTCCGATTACCCTCAGCTCCACATTGAAAGTTGCGTAGATGGCAGTGGATTAGAACATCCTATAATCTGCCCACCTTGGTTAAATCACTTTTCTTATAATAAGAGCTTTGTGTTGTCCTCACTGGAATTTCTGGCCTATATCACCGAGTATTTAAACATGCGCCATCATCTACATACCGACTTTAGACAAACGAGTGTCTTTAGCTTAGTTCAACTGTTTACCAGTAAGAAGTATAGCGCTGATATTCAAAAGTGGTCTGGTATGACTATGCAAAACTTTTGCCGTAAGGATGAGACCAGTAAGCTGTGTAAATGTGGTCATATATCCTGTGGAAAATGGGAGAGCTTTACTAAGGAGTTTTTCAATTGTAGGAGATGTTGTAAAGCTTACTATTGTAGTAAGTAGTGTCAATCACGAGCTTGGACCGACGGTCATATATATTGGTGTATTGCAAGTGATGGTAGATAAGCCACTTTTCAATGCTACATATATGGAATATTCAAACTATTTCAGGCAAGGCTTATCAATAAAATGCTTTATTAAACCACTATACTTACTATAAATTTTTATAGAAACCTAAAGGCTACCATACCAATATATAAAATTCAAAATTCATTTACTTACCAGCTATTTCTAATAAGCTCAGTACTAGGATACTTGCAATTTAAAATTAGACTAGCACTGTAAATTTAATAGACCCTCACCATCACTCCAAAAGTTTGTAGGGATCAATGTCGACGTAATTCCAGTTGAGGGGTTTAGGACTTGTCAAGGCCAACTTGACCTGGGGGAAGTTATTGACCAAGTTGGTGGTCCATTTCCAAACGTTGGGGTACTTGGCTAGGTCCAAGTCTATCCAGTTTGCCCTAAGGTTGCTGCTCGACCATTAATAAAGACATATAGAAGACTAACTTACTAGATAAGCACAGATAAGTCGGCAACCGTAATCTTATCTCCTACTAAAAATCCACTTGCATTCTGCTCGAGGGTCTTATCTAGTACCTTTAGAAAACAATATGTAAGAAAGTAATGATGATTAACAAGGTACCTTGTAAAGGCTATCCATCTTAGTATCAACTCTAAAAATAGGCATAAATAAAAAAACGACAGGTAAAATTACCTCTCCACCAGATCTTTAGATACATCCTTCCCCTTCAACTTCATAACCATGCAGTTCCCAAAAGCGTTGTCCAGCTCATTACTTTGCCAACTTAACCAACTGTCAACTAAATAATACTTATTAAACTCCAAGTCCCCTAAGTTGAAGTTGTACTGCAATTTAAACTCTTTATCGTAGTTATTTAATATGTAGTTGATAATCGATCTAGTTTCAGTTATGACGATAGGTTTCCCATCGACCAACTTACTGCTGTCGGTCAAAGTTGGGATCCTACGATTGGGGTTTAATGCAGTATACCAAGTACTGTGGTGCTCCAAGTTGGCCAAATCGAGCTCGTAAAGTTTATAGCCCAAGTTTAAAAACTCTAAAACCAAAGTAGCTTTGTGACCATTTGGTGCTCCTTTATTGTAGAGTTGAATACAGAGTTAGCCAAAGATAAATTTATAGGTTATAGGCTACCTGCCGCGTACAAAGTAAGTTGAGTTTCCCTTTTAGCTTCACCCATGTTAAAACCTACCTAAAAAGTATACCTTCCATCTGCCTGTCAAGCTTCTTGTATTTATAGATGACGTGTATAAGGATGCCAATTAATAATCAAAGGAATTCCGACTTTGCACTCTAGAATCGAGGTTGAATACAATCGTTACAATTGACTTTATCAGGTATCTATGGCAAAGAATGCTACGTTTTCATTCGATTAGTTTCGTATAGGTTAAGAAGCTAGATTAGATATGGTAATTTAATTTCGCGATTAGGTATGTATCCGAATATAAGGAATGGATAAGAAGATTGCAGCTTATATGCTAAATTTAAATAGGTGTCACGATTGAAAGAACGGTTCATAGCAGCTTTTCGGTATACTAATTAACATGTTTCATTTTCAATAGCGCTAAAAATAAATTCAAGATGCTTAAAACCATATATGTGTTGCTAAGCATAGATTCTATACTATATTTGAAACTTATAATTACAAATTTAGAATCTAATAAACCTATTTTAATATCAAATAGAATCCTAAACTTTAGATAGTTAGCATTAGTTTTTAGTTCAATAGGGCACATTATCTGACTTTATTAGGCACCAATTGAAAATTTCGAGCGGTAACTATACATTTTAAAGATGGGCTCAATATGCAACTGAAATTTGATAGTAGCATACCGCATATTCAAAAATTAATGAGAATATTCGAAAGTACAGTATAATGTTAAGCTATAATCAATAGGTTAGTAAGCCACAAAAATAAAGCCAGTCGAATTGAGCTATCAAATAATATTTTACAAGAAATTACAAGGGTTCATCTGAAATTGTCAGAATTTATTAGAATAACTACACATTCTAATAGTCAATTGCAAACAGTGATCGATCTTCATATTCATGTGGCTTCCAATTGAGAATCAATCCTATGCCAAAAGCTCCACAACCAAGAGCTATATAGTCAAAACCCATTATAAGAGAGTGTTCCATATTGGATTTTGCAAAAAATATGGATTGGATTTTACGATATTAAATTTTTCGCCAAACATAAATAATTCAGAATTTTAGGTTTAAACAAAGAAATAAACTATCATTCTAGAAATGGTAGACAGTCATATTAATTATATAAGTAGAATTTGAATGAAGTTTCGGATTGGTATTGTGGATTTCAAGCTATATTGTTCTCAAGGTCTCAGTAAAAGAAGGCAAAGGATTTCAAAAAATGGTCTATTGAATTTATATTATAATTTCTTGTACGAAATCCTTATAGAAAGTCTTTCTTTTATCGAGCCATTTTTATAATGGATTTTCATTGCATTGCCTTCTATATTCAAGACAGAGCGTAGTAAAAGGTCAATGTTTTCAAAATCCAGCTATGTATAACTATTTTAATGTCCTGGTTCTACAATCGTACATAAACGATGGATATTTCACTGGGACCTAATGAAAATGTAACATACCAAAATTTCCAACTTCACTTGAACTTCACCTGAGGAATTAAAAGTATCCCTATTCCACTATCCCATACTAAAAATTACAGATCATGCAGTCTTTAACTCTATTTCCAACCTTCCTATTAATACTTGGAGCCTAGGATATATTGTTCGAAGATTCGAGTAGTAAGGTATGCATAGCTCCAATACCAACCTTAACTATAAAGCCATCATCCAGAAGCATCTGTGGGCTCAACTGAACGGTGATTTTTGAAGACAGTTTGAACGGCAATGATAGCTTACTCAAGCTCACATCAAGAAAATATCTCATGCTTTATATAGCTGTAAAGGTCGATTGTCCAATGGGATGGTTTGGGTCATGTACTTGCATCAGATGGTGCCCACCTTCCACAACTGCAAGCTAGAATGCAAAAGCCTTGATGGAGATAACATAAAATTAAAGGTTTGAGCACGGGCCACTATACACTTTTCTCAAAATTGCTGCTAATATTTATTTGCATTAACACCATTTGTCTCTATCGGGGCCCAATTCCAAGAAAAGTTCAAGTCGTTTAAAGTGACCTATAGGAACTTGAAATTGAGGTAAATTTTGGTTATACTGTGGTTTAAGGTAACGACCATTGCCTTTACAACGTTGAGTCTAAGCAAGTATTTATCAAATTGAAACCTGTTTTGAAGAAATTTCCTACTTGTCAACAGCCCAGCATCTTCCTCATCAGAAAAATACTGATATTGTACCAACACCTATCTTTCAACTTGCCTGAAATTAAACGATACTTTGGAAAGTTTCGAAAAGCAACGGCAATATGCTTGCCATCATGTCCAATACACTCACAGGGACCATAAGAAAATATTTTGCACGCTTATATGGCTACTTTCAAACTAAAGGGCTATTAGTATCACTGTTTAAAGGATCAACGACGGGAAACTCTTCTATGGGAAGCTCGTTGATATAAAGTGTGGACAAAAGATACGTAAAGATCAAGACTTTTCAAAGTACTAACGCGTATATCTATTAGGATTTAATCAGCTTTATTATAGTCATATACTTGTACTTAGAGAACAACTTGCCCAAGCTTTTAAAAGTTGAATAAATGTATTATAGAGCTTTATTTTATTGCCTAAAAATATATTAGATGCACTTATTTAGCTCATATCAGTTCATTTTCGAGTCTACTTTAGCTCCAAAAATCTATAATTTCATCAATATGCTTGATCGAAATTTATCATGATGGCTTGTTCCTTCTAAAGTACAATAACGTACAATGCTTTCAGCTTTGAATCTATGACCTGAAGACTTAAACCCACCGTTTCACAACAGTATATTTGCCATTTAAACTAAACTGAGGCCTATTCGAGAAATCTAAACGAGGAACTTCCAACTACACATTTATTTTTTTGAGAATCGAATAATAAGATCAACAGCTTTATTCCAACCATTAACTTTAAGCCACCAAGCCTTTACAACTGCATCTAAAGGTTTAGATAGCAAGTCGTGTGTAGCTCCATTAGAGATCCTGATCCTAAGCTTGAAGCCTAAAAAGCATTTATGAATACAATCGATTTGTAGTGTTTAGAGATAGTTTTAATGATAATGATAGCTTGCTCAAAACCACTTTAGATATGTGCCCCGATATAAAGCACTTTTACAAAAGTATAATGTATAACACCATAATTTGGATAGAGTATTTACACAAGATGTTGTTCATTTACTTCAAGTGGGAATTAGATTACAAGAATTTTGCAGTATCAAGTATTTCAGTAGTCCCAAGTTTACTAGAACTTTCGTGTAAGATATTTTCAAGTATAAGTTATTAATGGCTATCTATAGCTCTAATTCCAACAGTAGTTTAAGAGTTACAAGGTTAGGAATTTAAATTCAAGTAAAAGAGCAACTTAGTTATCTTTTGGTTGAGTGGTAACGATTACAAGTTCACCAAATTAGAGTCTAGGCAAATGGTCCTCAAGTTAACCTTTACACAACGAATTCATATTTTCCAATATGCCCTATCCTCCTAATAGGAAATTTGTTAGGCAGACCTTTAGGTAGTTATTCACTAAAGAGCAAAATCTTGAAGCCAAAGTCAAGCTACATACCATGATACCCGAAACGATGATAACTAGGTTTAGGAAATTGGTTAAAGATAATGAGTTGGATACGCGGATCATTATCTTTAAATCAACTAGTTACTACATTGATTGAAAGCCGAGGATTACGATAAAGAGTTGTTTACAGAGAAGCAGGCAGTTGATGAACTGTGTTCTAAGGATGTGGTACTGATTGATATCTGTAATAATCCCAATTCGCACCTTTATTGGAATGACTTTCATATTACAACTGCCGTACATAGGTGCATACCAGATTGTAATGTTAAACTTTAAAAAATTAAATAAAACATATATTTTAGTTTAGTTTTTATAGTAGTCGCCATAACACTATTAAAATGTAGTATGGTGGGTGTTTATTAGTAAATCTAAAAGCAATTTATATCAAGTCGATACATCTAAATGGTTTACTGTTGATTTAGGCACAGGGGTGTTGGAGACCTTCTTTATCCAAAACTCCATTTCCCACCCATCAATTTGAAGAATCTAGGCATACAAGACTTATCCTGATAGTCAAAGTTATTTTCTTTAACACACTGGCATTTGGCATGCAAAATCTTGTCGGTAGGGCAGTGAGTATAAGGAGGATGGTTGTATCCAATATTGTTGAAAAAATGGATCTGATCCTTCTTTAAAGCTAATGCTGCATAAATGGAGTGGACTGGAGCATCTCCCCACCTTTCGTAGAAGAATCCTCCAGCCTTATCCAAGTAGTCAAAGTAGCTGAGGTAGAGGGGATCACGCCATAATTTGAAAGAGGCAATCTCGAAGTTGGACCAGAAATGACATAGGTTGTAGTCAAGTCCGAAGTTGTCGGTAAGGAACGATATGGCATTGTCCTTGGGGAATTTCTCCAGAATCTTATCGTCGCTCATCCAGCCTTTGACACTAGACCATAGGCTTGGAATTGTCTCGGGGATGTCTTCCAACGAGATTACAAACCCGTAGTGTTTGTCGTTCTGCTTCATAAAGAGGAAGGGATCTTCGTCTATGTCGCAGTGAAAGGTTACCCCCGGTTCTACACGCCAGTAGTAGTCGTACTGTAAGGTCAAGTTGTGTCTGAAGAAGAACCCTGACTCGTACCTACACATGTGGCGGTAGGATTCTGAACCTCCATACATGACTCCATCGTCCTCCATCTTCCTCCAAGCTTCCTTGGCCCTGCGTTGATCAATATGGGAGGGTACAGACCAGTGCTCCTTGGGGATTTGGCCAAATTGGACTTTTGCCTTGGTCAGCTCTTTAGTTTGGGTCTTGAACTCATCGCTGAAGGGTTGGTCATTCAAGAATACGTAGTCGTAATTGAATTTTTTGTTGAATTTGTCCTCCAAGTTCTGCATCGTTATACGCCAGTCAGCCAAATCGCTGTTACGGATCAAGACTACGAAGCAGGCACTGACTTTCTCCTTTTTAATGCCTTCTTTCTTTATCGAAACTTCTCCCTTGGCTAGTCCTAGATCCTTGTCGTATAAGGTGGTGCTTGCGAAATTTTGAAACAGGGTGTAGAACAGTAAGGTCACTGCTATCAACGCTATGACTATTATGTGCTTTTGGTTGGTAATTCGAAACATGCTGGTAGGGTTTAGAGAAAGGTGAACAAGGTTGTCAAAGCGAATGTAGAGTCTGTGGGTTTAAACCACAAATTTCCGATATAAATTGCCATAGTTCTTTTATACCAAAAAAGTTTTAGAACTGCTTTTGACAAATATCCAACCATGCCTTACTAGCCTTGATACAATTGGATGGAGTATTTATATGCTCAAGGCATGCCAAGAAAACACAATCTAGAACAGGGGTTCTAATAGAAAGTGAAAAAGAAAACTTCATTGGATAGGTGTTTCGGATTTACTTCTAAAAGTGGAGCTCTTCCGGGATATCCTTTAAACAAGCTAGCTTTTTAAATGACTTTCTGAGATGTATCATTAACATAAATTGGATACCTTTAGACGAGTCGTCCAGAGTCAATGTAGTTGCATGGAGGCCTGACAGGGTTTTCTAGCTCAGAAATGAGTTACTCATATAGTGAAGCGAGTGTAAATTGAGTTTTCGACTTGAAGTCTTGATAGAATGTGTATTTTATAGACAGCCACCTTTGCTTTTGGCTATATATTAATTATACTAGTTATAAATAACAGCTTCTACTCTTATTTTGAATATTTATTTAGAAATGTATTGCAATTAATTAGAAAATATAGAGCCATTCCCAGTATATTAAGATTTATAAAACAGTTATCTATATAATAGTGGTATGTTACATAGCTTGAACACTAACATAAATTTATAAACATCTACTAGAAGCCTATACTATTGAAAATGAAATTCTCAATAACTTCCACCATACTTTGAAGAAATAATCCTTTCAACTACAATAAAGATCTTTTTACAGTATAAAATATATGCTGAATGTGTTCTTTCAAAGTTTTACACTCAACATAAAGTAGTGTTTAGTATCTCTGCTTACTGATAGTTTTGGAGTTTGTGACTATCTCAAATCCGATCAAATCCATCAAGCTTCTTGATTGAAAACTTTCAAATTGAAGGCGAATGATTGGTTACCTAATTTTATAAGCACCAAAAAATTTTAGAATTGGCAACGAATGAACAAGTTAAAAGCAAGTCCAACTACCAAAACTTTTAGCTCTATCCCACCTGTCTACAAGAGATAATACAAGATGTTCAAACTATTCAGCCAGAAATTAGCCCCCAAGCTTTTGCGTATCCCAACTACCCCAATTCAAATTAGATTTGTTAGTAGAAAATCCATCTACGTTGGCAACTTGCCTTGGTCCACCAAGCGTAGCGATATCGAAGACCTCTTCCTAAACTACGGTTCTATTTACCACCTCAACTACCCCGTCGACAACATGGGTAGACACAAGGGTATTGCCTTTGTAGAGATGGATGCTGAACCCGCTGACCAAGCCCTTAACCACTTAGTTGATAACTTGAACATAGGTGGTAGACGTATCGTTTTAGGCCTGGCCAAGAATCAGCCTGGAGACAAAGAAAGAATGTCTCGAGTTGGAAGTTTTATGAAGGAAGAGATTATCCCTAAAATTGAGGCTCAAGTTGAGGAGAAGGTTGATAACGAAGCTTTTTTCGAGGCAGAGGTTAAGGATAGCGAGGTAAATGCTACCGTTGAAGAGAACGTCGAAGTCAAATCGGAGGAGCCTAAGGAAGAGACTAAAGCTTAATTTTTATATGATTTACTTTTGATAACTTTCTATTAAATAAATAGAGATTTTAGATTTTGTTGAGTTAAAACTTTACTTTGGTTTTATATAGCATGCTATTGATGAAATTTATATTGTTTATTCATGTCTATAGCCGTATACTAGCTTAAACGTATTAAAATTTATGTTATCTATATAATACTATTTATTAAAGTTCGTTTAGTAGGGAGGGATCAAAATTATTTGTTCTTTCAAAAACAGAGGCAAAACACAATAACTACCAATGTAAAGTCATCTAGTTACGAATACCGAATATAGATTTGAAGTCCTGTTCATTCTGTACGCTTAGCTTCTTACTGTTTATATATTTCTGTCGGTGACTAAATAGATGAATTAATAATCAATAATCAATACATTTACTTACTTGTAACGAATCTGCCTTGTAACCTCGACTTCCTCTTTCTTAATCTTCTTTTCTTTCTTCTCCTTCTTAACTTTCTTCTCTTTGCCAACTTCCAAATCAGATTCGCTTTCACGTTTACTCTTCTTAACCTTCTTTTCCTCAACCGCTTCCTCTTTGACCTTTTTCGCTTTCTTCTCCTTCTTCTCCTTTTTGACTTTTTTTTCCTTCTTCTCTTTCTTTACCTTTTTCATGACGGTTTTATCTTCCTCGTTGGAGGCTTCTTCTTCTTCTTCTCCTTCTTCTTCTTCTTCGTTGCTGTTGCTGTTACTACTACTCATTTCCTTGTTAAGTTTCTCTAAAAGCTTGGAAAAGTCAGAGGTGTTGCTCAACCAGTTATCATCGGTTTTCTTATCACAGCCTATACCCAAACTGTCCTTCTTCACTACTGTCTTTATGGAATCAGTCCTACCTTCTAAATTCACCCCTAGACCTTTACCTTCGACCCAACCCATCTTTTCCAGCATCTTGAAGCCGAATCGGGACTTGTCTGTTTTTGAAATGGATATTTAGTACATTTGACAATGTGAGTATATTCTTACCGTTAGCCCAAGTTTTGTTTTGTGGATCGACCTCCAACCTTTGTTTCTGTTTTGGTTCAGCTAAGCCCATTTCGATTTGTTATTGATATTAAGAAAAGAAGTAGATGATTTAGATGATAAAGTGCTGGGTATCCAAGAACTGTACCTTCAAGAATTTACTTGCTAAATTGCAAGTTTCCTCTAAAAAATTTTATGCACCTGAAGGCTTTCAAAGGATAAGTAAAAGTAAACTTGAAGGAATATAATTGGGTATAAAGTTAGAATTAGTCATGAACTGACAAATAGAGTTCAAGTATTTGTCAAATCTTTACAAAATTTAAGCTGATTTAAATAATATATATCATCTATTTGTGAAGGTAGCTGTACATTTCAAAAGGCATCTATATTAAGTCTTGTCTATTTTGACTTGAGAAACTGCGTAGTAAAAAGAGTAACGGCTATAGGTGGTTACTAGGAAGAAAATTTTATATGGAATAAAGCTATATGAACGAAAACCACTAGGTACTTTGATAAAGATTGCAGACTGCTCTGAAGTCTATGTCTACATCAAATCCAAGTTAACATACCTTTTGGATTCAAATAACTCTTTAAATATATAGTTGATTAAAGGATAGAGTTTATTATTCAATTAGCAAGTTATTGAAGAGTATAGAAAATATTAAGCCGGATTAGCTATAAACAAACTGTACAGCTTCCATTGCCAATCAACTCCAAACTTAACCCCAGTAAATTTCAATTTAGGAGGCTAAAGTGATAAGATATCACATATCTCCCATTTTATATCATAATCAAAACGTATCTAAGGTACGATGTCTTACCAAGCTTATTTTAGTTTGGAATCCTTAATCCGCTGCATATAAAAGGGACTGCTTTATATCCCAACACTTCTTTTATAAAGATATACGAGAATGTTTAGAGGCAAGGCAAACTTAATATTTCTGATCCTAACGACACTTACACTGTCCATCCTATTTTACGCTTACCAACAGAATCAACTATATCTAAGTGTTCAAGACGTCGAAGTAACTTTCCTTAGATCGGGAAAATTCAAGAAGCATGAATTTGTAGTTCATGATGAAAAAGTCAAGGCTTGCTTTGTAGTGTTAATCCGTAACAAAGAGCTCAACGACTGGCGCAAGACAATGCGCCAACTGGAGGATCGATTCAATAGCAAGTTCAATTACCCTTATGTACTTTTGAACGACAAACCGTTCACCGACGAATTTAAGGAGTATACGCGGGCGCTAACTAAGGCCGAAGTCCATTTTGGTCAAATACCTACCGAGCATTGGTCCATACCCAACTACGTCAACAAAACTAAAGCTCAACAGAAATGGAAACAAATGGAGAAGAACAATATCATATATGGCGGTTCAGAATCCTACCGTCACATGTGTCGCTTTGAATCGGGGTTCTTCTTCAGGCACAATTTGACCTTGCAGTATGATTACTACTGGCGTGTTGAACCGGGGGTAAGCTTCCACTGCGACATCGATGAGGATCCTTTCCTATTTATGAAGCAAAACAACAAGCACTACGGGTTCACCATCTCCTTATACGAGTTCAATGCCACCATCGAATCGCTATGGTCCACCGTAAAAGGTTGGCTGAAGGATAGTAAGGTCAGTGCCAAACTACCTAAAGACAATGCTATACAGTTCCTTTCCAACGACGGAGGAAGGAACTATAATTTGTGTCATTTCTGGTCCAACTTTGAGATTGCTTCCTTTCAACTTTGGCGAGATCCTCAATACCTAAGTTACTTTGACTATCTAGATAGGTCGGGAGGGTTCTTCTACGAGAGATGGGGGGATGCCCCCGTCCATTCTATCTACGCGGCGTTGACACTACCTAAGGATCAAATCCATTTCTTCAACAATATCGGCTACACCCATCCTCCCTACACTCACTGTCCAATTGAACCCCACTTGGCTAAAAAATGCCACTGCGACCCCAAAGACAACTTCGATTATGACGGGTACTCCTGTTCTTCCAAATGGTTCGACTTGGTTGGCCATAAATAGTTGAGGACTTGTAGGGAATGGGGGTAAGTGCAATAAGAATCTGCTAATTAGTTTAGAATAGATGTTGAATATTTAATCCACTAAAGCTTAGTATATTTCTGGTTAAAATTTGATATGTAGCTGCATACTTTATTTTAAATCATATATAGCATATATTATCTTCAATATAGTTAGATGATACATTATTAAATAGACTCATTGCCCTTTAAAATAAACCTACAAACCTGATAAAAGCCATTCAAAATATGCTACATACCTTGAATATCGTTGTAACCTCTCCATCAGATGAAGGTATGAAAATAAAATCTTTTTTCAAAGTAGCATATATATTAGATAGCATTTGTATTAGCTAGACTGATTAGATCTTTAACCGATAATTGGGTAGAGGCTTCTACGGGTATAGCGGCCCAACCTACGACAAATTGTAACTAGCATCTTATTTCTGCTATAAATCACTCAGCCTTTCATAATCTACAAACATAAATATAAAAGACGGCTATAATACTGCTATATATAATAAACCATATTTTTATAGCTTTTAATCAGCATCTTGTTATATTATAGCTATATAAAGTCGATATAGAAATTATAAATGCAATTCTTCAAGCAAATGTCAAATAGTAAAACTCAAACATATATCACAAACCAACAACTAAAAATATAAACTTTATTACCAAGCATGCATTTGTCAAATATGAAGTTCATTTAAATATTGGCAGGCGCCTATTCCATAGAGATTTCGATATCGGCCTTGGCAATGCTATCTTGGAAAGCCTTGATAAGTTCGGGAGTCAACTCATGCTCTCCTTCTTCCTCTTCCTCTTCAAATAAATATTCTTTGTTGTTTGGGTCCATCTTCAACTATAAATTCTTTACTAAGCTCTTTACTCTTGCCCAGAGCTGAAGCTGCTGGTGCCTTTTTATAGTTCTTGAACTGTTTCATAATTAGCTTTACGTTTATCCGCTCAATTCGTTTGGAATTTAATGGCCTATTACCTAAAGTAAGAATATTTGACGTCAAACGGGTTGTAGATTAACCGCAATAGGAAATAGTGGAAAGTTCCTAACTGTCCAATTCGGATAATACTAGTCTTAATCTTTTGGAATCAAAGTTTCAGATTGAGTAACTGTTGGGTTCCTGTTTACTGGCAGCTTTGATATTGAGACTTTTTAGGTAGAAACAATCCATCAAGGGTTGATATAGTTTACTTGCCGATATAATTCGGGTGAATCATAAACCCACTCTATGTTTTACTTGTATATATGGATCTTTAAGCCAGATTGCCAAGTTGAATTTTATCAAAACATGGGTTTGTTCCTACTAGACATCCACCTACGAAAGGAAGGTTATTTTACTAAAATTTATTTTGTAGACTGGATGGGATAGTAGCTGGAATTACATTCTAACAATGTTGAAGGTAGGTCCATTCAACTTTAGCAAAACTTCAATATCAACATCATAGTAGGTATAGCTGCAGCCATTGTATTTTTAATTCGTTATAGAACACGACAACGCTTACTATCCAGAAATTGGGTTAAAGATGAAATTGTCATTTTCCTGCTGTATAATTCACAAGTTTATATTGATTCAATCTTTGATCTTACTTCACCTATCCAAAAGTTAGTGGTAGGTCTCAACTACCATCAATAGAACTCAAAGATTCGATATCAACAGTTTAAAAAGATTGATTGTATAGATTTTCGATTTTAATTTGTATATGTTAATAATTAGCTATTACATGAGATAGCCTAAATTTGACAAAAATTTCAATTTATATAAACTATGAGTTAGAAAATATCGCTTACTATAGAAGTCTAAAGGTAAACTCTCTTAATTTACATATAGCTGCTATAAACTGCAATACTACTTGATAAAAATGCCGAGTAACGGCAGCCAATTTTATATGACAGTAAATTAATAGACATCCTTAAAACTACTTCCTAATGCTTTATACGCACACCAAGAAGCTATATAAATATTTTAGACCTTATATACTAGCATTGGTTTAATAATGTTATGTCCAAGCTCCATGTTCAAACTTGAGATTACAGTAAAGAAAAGAAGTTGGTTTTTACAAGTCAAGCTTAAGTTTAGAGGACATCGATAACTAAATTCGGAAACAATAAGCTACATAACATCCATAAGCCTTTCTCAATAATCCAAGGTTTTGCGGCCTACTCATTTTTAATGCTTTCAGATTAGGAATATTTGCAGCTTTATAGTTGAATTTGCAAGTAAACTTTAGAATCTGCAGCTATACTCTGTATATGTTATCAAGTAATATGTTTAAACAATTTATATATGTTCAAAAATATATAAATATGTTTTTAGAATTGATTTTAGGCTGCTATAAAGCTACATGTCCCTACAATATAGTATCTCGAAATCAAGTACCATGTTTCGATTGAAGTTTAGAGGGTATATCATAACTACATTGCTTGCAGTACTAGTCCTGACATTTTATTCAATACAAATATATCATAGACGTCAAGATGTACAAAAGGTGATTTAAATAGCTAGGAAAGGTACCTTAAGTTCCAATGTATTCAGCTCTTAAGATGAAAGAGTGAAAGTCTGCTTCGTAGTACACATTTGTAACAGCAAATTAACAGAATAGAGTAAGGTGATACAGAACTTGGAGGACAGATTTAACTACCCCTACGTATTTTTAAACAATCCATTCACCAATGGATTCAATATATACAAAGGCATTGACCAAAATCGAACTATAGTTTGGACTTATACCCAAGGAGCATTGATTCATACCTCCTCATATAGATCAATATAGTGCAAAAGTGATGTGGAAAAAGTTGGAGAATAATGTCAAATATAGTGGTTTAGAATCCTATTGACACATGTATGGATTGGAATTGGAGTTTTTCTTCCAATATAACTTGACATTACAGTACAACTGCTACTGAAAGGTAAAATCCTGGTGTTAAATTCTACTATTATATGAATGAAGATCCGTCCTTTTATGAAAGAGAACAACAAACATTGCAGGATTGTCATATCTTTAGATGAAATCCTCCAAACCATTGAGATGCGACCTACTATCAAAAATGGATTAAAAAAGTGGAATTAGAACTAAACTACCTAATTTTAATGCTGTATCGTTCCTTTCAAATACTAGTGGGATCATCTACAATTTATATCACTTCTGGCCCAGCTTCAAGATCACATCCTTTAAGCTGTGACAGGATCTCCAATATCTCAGTTACTTTGGTAGTCTCGATAAGTCTGACAGTTTTTTCTATCTACGTGGCGCTGACACTATCTAAGGAAAAAGTCTATTTCTTCAATGATATCAACTATTACCTCTACTTCTTCACTAACTGTCTGACTGAGGCGAATCTGGCTAGGAAGTGTAGCTGCAATCCCGATGGTAATTTCAACTACGAGTGGAAGTTCTATTCCCATAGATTCTTCAACTTGGCAGGTCCTAAATAAGCTTGAAGTTTGAGGCGTTTGCCTATTTTCAAAAGTAACATTTAACTTAAAGGTATTGGACATCCATTTCAAGTTTTTAGGCTTTACCTATACATATTCTTTGCACCAATTTACCATTCCATTACCGTTTTGAGGGTAGGTTGAAACGTTTTTAATAAATGTTATCCAAAATGGCAATCTTAATGGCTAAAAGCCGTTCTATATCGCTAGTTTAGGCTTATAGGATATTTAATTTTAGCTTTTCAAATAATATTTATAAAGTATAAAAATCGTTAGTTGCCAAGATTTGCTTTGTACTTATTTTGGTAAATCCCACCTCCTACAATCATTAGTTTATTCAGCTGCCTTTTGCTAATGACATCCCCGTCTTAAGCAATCTAGCATTTGAGATTTTTATCGATTTGAATTACATTTTGTTTCATCTCGACGTGGCAACCCCTCATTTTATCAAGGATGCTCTTACCTTTGCTCTCCAAGAGACTACAGTATATGTAAATCCTTATTTAGTTTGGGTGCATATTCTATAAAAAGGTGGAATTAAGATTTGAATTACCTCCCAGTTCACTTATATCAAATCTGATCAAAGAAATTTATAAAAGCTAATGGTACAGTAATTAAAAGTATTTCTTTGAGTATTTTACCTCGCACTAAACTTTTTAAAACAAAAATATACTATCAGTATTATATTTCAAGCCAATTATCAAAGGATATCACTAAAGTTCTTTATTCCCATTTTGCAGCATCAATGAGATAATCACCAGCATAGTCCTTGTAGTACGTCTTGATCCTAGGGCTGACGAATAGGCTTTGACCACATTTTGTCGCATCCATTAGGAGCTCGATGGTAGCATCGACGAACAAATCTAAATCTAAAAGTCCACCTACTCCTTTAACTGAATCTTCGATGTACTTGGATTTATCCAAGTTTTTAGATAGGTTGGTTGCTATAGTTCAAATTTAGACTGCGTTTCATTTAGGTTTTACCTATGTAAGTTGGACAGACGCAGTTGACGTTTATGTTCTTTTTTCCCAGGTATTCGAGAGCTTTGGTAAAATTCAGGATCTAAGTGGATTGAAATATTTAGTATGTGTGAGAAATTCTGCAATTTACAGCGGCTTTAGTAGCCGAATAAATAGGTAGTGGAGCCAACGGCGCCATCGCTGAGCCTGAGCTCATATTTAAGATGGAGTATCGATGGGTGGAGCCTAGTTCCCTCTCCTTTAGGAATTCTTGCATAGCTAACGAAGTTCCAGATATTACCGACTTTAGATTAGTGTCGATGATTCTGGATATATGTTCTAAAATTTGATAAGTACTGGCTAAACATTCGTATCTACCGGTTGTAGTTTCGATGTGTTCGGGTATACATATGCCTGCGTTGTTTATTAGAATCTATGATTGAAAGTAAACACGTTAGATTATTTTAAGATACTTGAGTACCTGAGCTCCACCAAAGTCCTTAGTGGCGACTTTAAACATATGTTTTAGATCAGCTTCCTCTGCAACGTTACACTTGACGAAGGATACGTTTCTTTGCCCATTGCTATACTGTAAATATAAAGCCTAAAAAAGATATACCTGTTTAACTCTTCAACCAGTTTATTACCATTGACCTCATCGATGTCACCGACTACAACTTTACATCTAAAAATTATATAAATATAAAAGTATACCTTGGTATTACTTCAAAGCAACCAGCCTACGAACCAACCCTTCACCGATCCCATTGGCACCTCCCGTCACTATAGCACACTTGTTTTCCAACATGACTTTAAGTAAAGGAGGTTTGGCAGAGGTGGCTCTTTCCAATTTATAGTGAGTTTCGAACAATGTTTCTATAGTTGGTTAAATGTCTTTGTTGGAAATGCAGCCCCAGAATCCAATTTAATTGATGTGGAACTACCCGATTATCATTTGGAACGGCAAGCTACAAGTGTATAATTTTTGCTAACTATTTTAGTCCTTGTGTTAGATCAGTAGAAAATTGCCGCATATTGCTATGTATAAAGGTTTTGGGCGTTCTAGAACAATATCAAAGCCCATAGTAAAACTAACTACCTTTGTTTCGGTTTCTATTCTTTGTATTGAGTGCAAGACACATACTACTCTGATTTATTTAATGAATGCTTTTAGCTTATAAATTTATATATTAAAAGTATTCATTAAATAAAACCAGAGTAGTAATTATCAGTAGAGGTGGTTTAATGAGATTTACAAATGTATGTGCTTGTCTTATATTCTGATTTCCAAAGTTTCGTAGGTATCCTGCTTATAAACACGAAGGTCATCATCATATAGTAAAGCTTTGTAATAAGTTTAGTGTATGTCAGATTTATGGCTAAATTCTTTTAAATTAGATGTGTAGTATATAGACAAGTTGATTTTACTCTAAATCAAAAAATCGTATAGGTTGTTGAATTGAACTTGCTGTTGGTATAAATAATGGTTTTTACAAGTTCAATAATAAATAGCTCTCAAGTTTATGTAAATGGCATGGAATAATACTTGTAGAGCTTTTTATGATTCAGTGTACTATTATATGTATATTATCCTTTTTATATTAATGTGGCTGAGCTTGCTTACTGTAAAGAGAAATATTCCTAAGTGTCTTTATTACAGGTTCGATTCCTTTCAGGGAGCCATATGCAAATGGTAAGCCGACTCATTCATTGCAATTGGCCGTTAGTATGATTAATCAATCATTCTAATGCGATGTTCTCGGTGGATGAACTCTTATAGCTATTTGAAAGTAGTATTCAATAGCTCATTTAGGTGACCCATTACTCCTATACTACAGCTTTACACTATATGCTAAGGAGCGTTCAAAGATCAACGATTTTTTAAACTTGCAAATTTCATTTTTTGAATGGATTTATTAAAATACTATAAATATTGGTTTATAAAGAAGAATATTCAAGCTAAAATTGCCTATATTCGAATATTTCCTTCTATATTGCAATTCAAGTATCTCTATTAAATCTATAGCATATTGAGCCCATCTTTCAAATGTAAGTTTGCCAATTGAAACTTTCAATCAATGTCAAATAAAATTAAGAATCAACGCCAATGTATCTGAAACTCATAAATGTATTTATATTGTAAATCAACAACTATCAGCAAATTTATTTTTCAGATCTAATAAACAATAGAACCAAATACATAGCCCATCAAGATTTGATGTAAATGGCGTATATCCAGATGGATGTATAATTTACTTTACTTAAGAAACTTCGCTATATAGCTACAGTAGACCGAATGTGTAATTATTCTGTCTATTTAGAAAGCATATAAGAAAAGATAGAATTTAGGAAAATATAGCATATAATCAAAAAATAAAACAGGTATATGTAGATATATTTATTGAAATGGGCATATAAAAGGTAAAGGGGAAAGTTTAAAGAAAAATAAAATAGAAAATACAGACTAAGAAAGTGTAGTAATCAGTTCATCTCATTCAAACTACATCTTACCGCGGTAGACACTATCGATATTTTTGACCAGCATAGGCTGTCTAAAGCCTCTTATAATCAGCTTCTCCTGCTTTGTCCAATTGATCTTACGTTTCCTATACACTAAATACCTCCCTTCACTAAAGTAGCTTTCCAAATGGATAAAGTCGTCAAAGTCATAGCTTTCTGAATCTAAACTTAAACATTTCAAGCTAGGGTGCTCATTTATCAACCGAACAAGCTCATTCAAGCTATTGGGTGTGAAGTTATTGGGCAATTCACCCATATCGAAGGTAGCTTTGTAGGTACCTAGACCTAAATGTACCAAATTAGGCATAGTTAAGCAGACGTCGACGAGTCGAGTCAGACAAGCATCAGTCAGTCTATTGGAACCTAATTCTAACCGCTTAATGGTGGAATTGTTGGCCAAACTTTCAACTAGGTTCAAAATACCTACATCCAAAAGTCGATTCATCGATAAAGATAACGTTTCTAGCTGATTGCTGATCGTTTTGAAGAAGGTAGCCAAAGTCTGGCCAGAGACTTCGGTCAAGTTATTTGCATCGAGGTAGAGATGCTTGAGGTGGACATTTAGGATACTGTTGCTGGATTTTAAAAGATGAACTAGACCTTCATCGTTGACAGCGCAGTTGTTAAGATCAAGAAGTTCGAGATGCAGGTTCTTGGATAGCAATTTGTTAAGGTGTAGGCACCCTTCCTCACGGATGGGATTACGTTTCAGCCATAAAGCGTTTACAGTACGGTTGTTGAGTAAGCTGTTTGATAAAATTTCCATACTGTCGGAATCCAAGCAATTGCCAGCCAGGTATAATGTTTCCAAGCTAGTGTTATTTTCCAACATGTCTGCAATTGAGTGTGCGGCGTTCGATGAATTTAATCCAGCAAGATTATTGCCTAATAGGAAGTGCTTGATGCTGGGATTGAGCTTTACGGCTTGGCACAGTTGCGTTATAAGCTGGGGACCAACAACTTGCTTACACATATCGATACGACCGTCGGGGAAGATGGTACCCTTCTTGAAAGTCATCGGCTGGACTAGTTGGAATTCTTCATCCAACAGGCTCGATACAATGGGTGTCAAGTCGTCGGGCTGCATGATGGTAACTGGCATAGGCTCTGGATTCAAGACGTTGTAAGCGACGGTATCAACGTTGTCGTTGTAGACCTTGGCCTTGTTGGTGTTAAAGCTGTTTTTCTGCAAGTAATAGCGGTGTCGCAGCTTTTTGATGAGATTGGCAAACTTATCCAAACTGCGTTTCAACTCCTCGGACTGGTTCAAATTGTTGGGGAACAGGTTGGTGGCAACTTTAAGCAAGCTTGGATCGTCCTTTAAGTGCTGTACCCCTTTTTTGAAGTAGAGTATGGAAGGCCTCACTTACTGGTAAGTTGTTCTTCAAATTGTGCATGTCCTTCTGAAAGCTTAACGTAACTAACTTGATGAACTCTTGGCTGTCCTTGGGGATGGGTAGGTCCGACTGAACGAGCTTGGAAAAGTTGTAGAACTTGTGCTGCATGGTGGTGTACATTCCACTCATGGTGGCGATATCCGATTCGGAAAGTTGCAACTGGAAGCCTGCGACCCAATCTTTGTAATGCTCTACTTTAGTTGTAGAGAGACAGATCTCGACATTAAGATGTAAGCACCAACCGATCATTAGACTAGCTACACTGGTGTTCAGCTTGTTGGCAAGTTGGACTAGAGGTGGGTAGTTGAAGAATTTACCGTTAGCTAAGATCGTATGCCCTTGTACCTTGATGTCATTAGCATTGCAAAAGTTCAATATATTCTGGACTTCGATAAAGGGATGGAACTCGACTTGTAAAATTTCAGGTTTAACTTTACAGCTCTTTAGCAACAGCTGCAGGTCATTTATACTGAAATTGCTTATACCAATACTTTCGATCAACTCTTCATCTAAAGCTAACTCTAAACCCAAGTAGGAAGTGACTGGTAGAGGCCGATGTAGCAGCACCCTATTCACTTTGCCTAATTTTGCAATCGAGCTCTTTATTAACTTCAAAGTCCCTTCGATACTACGCTCCTTGTAGATCTTTGTTGTGACATAAGGTAGCTGATCTTGCGGTAAACTCTTCAAGTAATCTCCTACTAAAGTTTCATTGTTGTAAAGCTGGGCGCAGTCGATATGGGTGATGCCTAGATTTAAACTGGAAGTTAAGGCCTCCTTCAAATTCTTCTCCGTCTTCCTGTAGGTCCCAAAAGCTACTTTATCCATATTGCTTTACCAAAGTTAATTTTCAAAAGTAGAGGTGGGACATCAGCCTTTTTATAGACTTTTCTAGTTTTAAGCGCTGCTTTATGTTTGAAAAGGCACATCCAAATTTGGTTGGAATTGGCAATTTTTGTAAAGCTCTAATTAATGCGATAAGGAGGGTTTTATGATGACTCATCAAAATCAAAGAATCGCAGCACCAATTTATAGTTTGTAGAAGATTCTACCATATTCAAACATGTACCTGTCAAAACTTTCTGTATGGGGTCTATTTACATGTTAAGGTGTTCAGTAACACTTATATATATCCATAGATCAAACTGTCTATAGTTGATTGAGAGGCTCCATCATTAAACTAAGGAGTTAGGTTGGCTTGGGAAATATAAAATAGAGAAGCCAATAACTAAGCATACACCAGTATGCACAATCACAATTTACTATATAGAGCTAAGGCCTAGAATCACAGCCCTCCACATAAAAGCAATTAAACCAAAAATATATCTACACAAACTTCTTTTAATTAAAATTGTACTTGAAAAACCTGCCACTTTGCTCATTATCATTTTGAAATCCTAACGGAGGATGTCATCCAGCAACGAGATAACGACCTTGTTCTCATTTTCTTCTTCGTCAGCAAACATATTTTCACTATCAACTCCTTCACCAGAGACTTGTCGGTGCAACTCTAGCTTACATCTACCTCTGGAAAGGATTTTATCCTATTAATAACAAATTAAAGGCTATACTGCATAAAACTTTACTTCGATGGTATCCTCAGAAATCAGTTTGTACACGGTAACATCCCGAGTTTGCCCTACTCCTTTTACAATTGAAATAAAGATATAGTAGTATTAGTACTTGGAAAGATACCGAAAAATTTACGATGGGCTCTAGCTTCAGCCTGACGATCGTTCTGAGGATTATGGTCGAGGTCGTGGATGATGACTACGTTGGCACCTGTCAAGTTGATACCACAGCCACCCGATCGCGTCGATAGTAAGAATACTTTGATATCGGAGTTGCTGTTGAAGTCGTCAATCATGGTCTGACGTTCTGCTATAGGTGTCGTACCATCGAGGCGTAGGAACGCTATGTTCAAGGTATCCATAACCTGCTCCAAAATATCCAACACCATCGTGAATTGGGAGAATATTAGGAATCGATCACCCTAGAGCTTATGGGTTAGGATCAAAAGGAGTTTAGATGGATGTGGCTACCTTAGCAATCATTTTTGGTACGTGCTTCTTTATCCATTGAGCTTTGCCACTTTCCATCCATTCTTCATTACGGAGTGCGTAGCTTTTAACGCTCTATTTGAAATAAAATCAATATAAAAAGAAGTATAGGCGTCGCACCTTGTATTTGGTACATAGCTCTTGTATATCGTTATCACAGTATCCTTTAAGCTCCTATGTTTTTAAGTAAATTAAACGGAATCAAGATTCAAGTGCACCTCATATATTTCCCTGGGGTTCGAGTTATAAAATTCTGGGCTCTAAAAGTACGTTAATGTTATTCAACCAGGGAGTTTAAACTAACCTTAATGATCCGCTTCGATATCTCCAATCTCACTGCATCGGAGAAATGGTACCCGTTGGGAATAAGCATCGTATGATTAGCTGTCCTTCGCAATTTGTGGTAGACTGTCAACAGTTGGTTGTGGTTCATTTGCTTAAAGTTTCGTGCCTCCTCGATAAGTTTACGGTACTCCAGAAGTTGCTTAGCGGACATACTACAGTACTCTACTTTTTCAGTCTTGGATGGTAGATCCTTGAGAACTTGTTCCTTAGTTCTTCTTAGGACATAAGGGACCATGACTGCCTTTGCTTTTTCAATCTTCTCTTTGATAAGCTTCCTAGCCATCGCTGAGAACTGGTCGGTTGTACTGCGATCGACTGGGAAATAGGCGAAAGCATCATCGATCTCTTTGCGGGTTTTGAAATGATCAAAGATACCGGGGTTAATGAAACTGAGCAAGGTCATAAGCTCAACCAAGTTGTTCTGGAGCGGTGTGCCGGTTAGGAGTAGACGGAATTTCATCTCCAGCTTTATCAGGAATTGAAAGTTGGTTGTCTTGGCGTTCTTGACTATGTGAGCCTCATCCAGAACTAAAGATTGGAATCGTAAACTCCGGATGAAGCTTCGGTCGAGCTTGTGAGAAGAGGCCATATCGTAGGTCGTTATCATAACGTCGAAATGCTCTAATCTCCCTCTTTTATAGTCAATGTATATCTCTTCACGCTCCTTCTGGCTCCCACGGTAAACCAAGATTGAAACCGATGGGCAAAACTTTTCAAACTCGTTACACCAATTGTCTAGCACTGAAACTGGGACGACGATGAGATGTGGACCTGGTACTCCACTATCGATCAATTTGGCTATAGTAACGATAACTTGACAGGTTTTCCCCAAGCCCATCTAACAAATATATTAGTATGGTTCTGCAAAATGTGCAGCTGTATTACCTCGTCGGCAAGAATAACACCACACCTGCGATGGAACATCTTTAACAACCAATTTATCCCGTCTACCTGATAGTACTTCAAATCGATTCCATTCTTCAAGAAACTAGGTTTGTTGTCGATGCGAAAGCTAGCTTTAGATTTATCTAGCAAAGCCAAATATTCGTTCGATTTGAGAACTAGCTGATCTACAATTTCAAAATTGGCAACCAGCCTTTCGAACTTATCAACTATCTTCCTACCGGTACCATTTTTCAACTTCGTCTCTAGATCAGAAATACTGTAAAAGGGTCTCGATTCCAATAGTAACTTGCACATACTAGGAGTAAGGTTAACCAGCTTTACGAGTTCATCTTCGGTAGCTTGGTTATAGTAGGTGACGATATCGGAGGACTGTATGTGGGCGTAGCTAAGGTCACTTACAATTCTGGCATTGGCCATAGTGAGTGAAAGCTCCTGACTGTCAGTTAGTTCATCCTCAAATAAAACATCGTCATCTGCAGTTAAGTCAATTCCATTAGGGCTAACTAGATCCACAATCTCTTCATCGCTACTACAGATAATAGCAGTGTGCTTACGCTTGGGCTGGGTGGCCAATACTGGCTTTGAATCTTCTTCCTCACTCTAATATACAAACAAAAAATTATTAAAAAATTTAAAAGATAGTACCTCTAGAGAAATTACATTTGATTTAAACTGCAAAGCTGGCTTGATAGATTGAATTTTAGGTGAACTGAAGGTAGTTTCGCTCGCTGTAGTTAAGCTCGGTAAAACTTCCTTGTCTGAATCGCTGTCTGAGCATACTATGACCCTCCTATACCCATTTAACTGTGAAATTTCCTTGTCGCTAAGTGTGCCTGCGGAGTTGGCTTGAGAATTAGTTCGATTGAGTGGCTTGTACGGTGCATTCGATTTTAAATCGGGCTGGGATTGGGTCTTCACAAAGTTGAAAAGCTCATCTAACGTCTGCTGCTTCGACTTGACCTTCTTGTTGGATTTCATTGTGCTATTTGGCTGGTAGCTATGGTCCAGATTGAAAACGTTCAAAAATCTTTTTATGGATTGATTTTTTTAGGAATAACTTTGCAGCAACGATTCTATTGCTTACAAAAGCTGACGTCTATTGGCTTGTAGCATCCAGTTATAATATCCCCTACACTACTTGAATATTCAATTGTATGCAGTAATGTAAGCCTCTATATATTGGTGTAGATCTACTCGGCTTCCTTCAGTGGTAGATAAACAAAGAAAAGCCATAGCTAACTTCACCTACTCAATTTAGATCAAGAGTTTTAATGACACCATCTTGGTACCATTTTTGATGTTTAGCTGATCCATTTCAATGGTAAAAGTATATTTATTATTGTTGGAATTCGATATTGTGATGCTATACCAAAAATTTGAGGATATTGATAAGATCATTCTAAGCCTATGATAACGAAAAATACAAATGAATGTATAAATCTCAAAATTAAACCCTGTCATAATACTCATAAGCTATATTGCACAAAAATATATTCGCCTATCCACTATAAAAGAAAGCCAAAGCTGCAGTAAAAATCCTACCATTTAGTGTTCAATTTTTAGGATATTGATCTTTAGACTAGCGATTGCAGCACAATTCTTTCCAATGAATTAAATAAAAACCTGCCAACAGTCTGAATAAATTTGCTTCAAGGCTAGAGGCCATTACTTTGGAACTAAAATATAAAAGACAGAAGATTTTATATGAATTAATGGGGATATTTATTAAGATAATATGCTTGATAACTTTTGCTATACGCTATAGGAGATATAAGAAAGAATACAGGGTAAAAGTCTCTTAAGCAGAGACTTAAGGTTGGGATGTATAAGATATATGACATGTAGAGATAGATACATACCCAGTATGTTTAGGTAGCGTGATGCAAAGACTTTGAAGAGTAACTATTAACAGGTTTAGAAGGAGGCTTTGCCAGCGCTAGATTCGAAGAAAAGTTCCTTCAACGAAGGTAAAGTGACCAACTTATGAGTTTGGCGGGTCAGCTTATCATCCTCGTTAAATTCAACCTTGTTGAATGGCGGTAAAACGTCATTGAAGCTGTTGGTAGTAGCAGGTAATAGGAATGGGGATAAAGTGAACGTAGAGGAAGAGTCCAAGTTTGGGTTGTAGGTTGGCGTAAGGTTTAGGATGGGTAGCTGAGTAGGTGAGGTGAAGGTTGAACTTTTACTATCAGTTTCAGGATGCAGTGGCTCGTTGGTTTGGACATCATTGAAATAAGGAATACCGCTGTCCGCCAACTTGGATACAATGTAATTCATGTTGACCGGTACAGGTAAGAACAGTGGGGTGCACCCAGGCATTGGAGAGTTAGGAGTGTACCGAAAATTCTCGACATCGCAAGTCAGTTTAGGCTTCTGAATTTTTCTGTTCCCCTTGAGCTTGCTTTTTACAGGCAAGATACCATGTACGCTACGCATGTGACGGTGAAGGTGACCGGTATGGGCGAAAGATTTGTCACAGCTGGGCTCGGGGCACTGGTGACGGATGCCTACCTTGGTGGAGTCGGCGTTGGTTTTGGAAACTTTGCCATCGACTACGACATTGACCTCTTTAAAACTCAGAGAGGTGTGGTTGCGTACCGGCATCCTACGTTCTTTCCGGGGGATGTTGGAGTGGACCTTGGAGTGTCGAGTCAACTCGTCCGATCGTGAGAACCGTTTGTCGCAACCTGGGTGCTTGCACTGGTGGGGCTTTTCGCCGGTATGGGTGCGAATGTGTCGGGTACGATGCTCCAATCTATTGAAGCCTTTGCCGCAGAAACTGCAGATGAAGGGACGCATTATAGCGTTTATATCCTCGTCATTTCGGATTGCTTCCATCGTAGGTACTTGATGCGATGGCAATCGGGTTGCAAGTGGATTTCGTCTACTTAATATGATGTTTTAGTTTAGTAAAGGTAACCCGAATTTTGGTTGGAGAGTTGTAGGAGCTAGAAACTAAAGTTTTTAATTGTGGAGAAAGGATGGTTTTATTTTATATAAGGTTCAGGTTTTTAAAGGGAAGGTGCTATAGCTTATAAGGTTGGATGAGAGATAAAGGATGAGTTAAAGTGGAAGGATAGAAAACTGGGGGGATAAAACTTAATGATCCCCTGCCCAATATAGAAATGATTACTACATGTGATGGTGCGGTTAACTTGCCTATTGGATATCCATCTCATCTTAGCTGGAGCTAAAATAAGGAAATGAAATTGTTTTGCTCTGCATTTGAGGATAGTTGTTCAATTTCTTTCAAGACGAAGCACATGGGTCGATTTATTGGCTACCAATGAATTTTTATGAACAAATGGAAGGTGAAGTTGGAAGCACATTTTACAGTTTGAGCAGTAGGCCAGTGTCAGGACGTTTGGATTTCTGTGATTCAGGTTTGTTGGGCAGGTGCCAACATTACTTTTAATTATTTGCTAAAATATTGTGGGAGTTAAAGCGATCATATATTAAGTAGATTCGCAGGGCCTACTCTATTGTTCGGAAATATTGGGATGGCTTTTATGGCTGGATTCGTAAATAAGCTTCTTGAAATATGAACGATTACTATGCTTTGGAGTCTGACTTACAATTCTAGTGGATGTATCAAAGGTAGAATGACCAACCATAATTAAAGTATACTCTATATTTAATTAACTATATTCATACCAAACATGAATATTTATTTAAATATATATAGTAATTTATCCCAGCTTACTCTAAACCTATATCAGAGTTTCTCATAGCACCATTTTTGTTTTTAAAGTTATGTCTGAGCTTTTGATAGTATACATGGATATTTTACTATTATAGTCTAGTAGTGCAGTGCTTTGTTAAAAGATGTGAAATAGTGAAATAGAAAAGTTTCAATCGTTCAAGAAAACAAACTAATGGACGTACAGAGTGGAGGTCTAGAAATCAGTGATTTATAAACATCAAATGGTGAATATCTACTAAAATTAATAAGGTGTAGTTCGAAAGTAGTAAGGTTTATATGCTATTCTTAAGCCAGAGTTTAGGGACGATAGTTTGTAATTGGGGTTTTAAAAATAGACATTCGCCCTGCTTGGTTTCATCCTCAATCAAGCTAACGATCCCATCTACAACAGATTCAATTGGGAGCACATCACTACATGTATTAAAGTTTGAAACCTCGTGATCAGTCTTCAAGTTACGGGTTATGCCAGTTCCTATAAAATCAGCTACAATACACCAAACTACACTTACTAACAAAGGAAGGAGCGACACAGTTCACTCTAATGCCACGCTTGCCTAGGTACCCTAAGATCTGAGTAAAATATAGAACCTATACATGTTAGTTTTAGACTTTAACTGCAAAAGTACGGCAAGTTTGGTAGCAGAGTAAGCTGGAGCAACTTCGACTGGGTCGTAGGCCGCTTTAGATGATACGTTGATTACAACGAAATCATCATTCTTTTTGCTTTCTTTCTTCAACTCATCGAAATGTTGGATGGCCAAAGAGGTTCCAACAAACACGGCACGCAAGTTTATATCAGCAATTTTGGAAATGGCAGCTACAACAGTGGTCAACAAATTTTAACATTGAGTAAGCTACCTGTATCTGTCTCGACGTTTTCAATAAACAATACGCCGGCATTGTTTACCATTATCTATCGGATTATTACTATAACTCCACTTGATATGTTACCTGAGCTCCACCAAAATTTGTCTTGGCCGTCTTAAATAGCTGTCTAAGTTGGGCTTCATCAGCTACGTCACATTTGACAAAAACAGCAGCTTCTTTATCTCTAATTTAAAACATATGAGTTATCAAATATATATAAATCACCTATTCAATTCTTTGACGAAAGCTTCACCAGCATCTACATCGACATCACCAATAACTACTTTCCCACTACATAGTTGTTAGATAAAATCGTATAGAATAGTACCCCAAGTTGACCAATCTCAAACTCAATTCTTTACCAAAACCACTAGCCCCTCCCGTTACTATAACACACTTCCCCTTTATCTGCATTTTGTGAGCTGCTATTAGTTGAGTTGTTTTTTGCTTTGTTTATAAATTTCTTTTCGCCATTGAAGAAATATTTCTAAGCTATCAAAGCAATATATATTCATTGCAAAAATAAATGGAACCTAAACTTTGATGATGTAAAATCTAATTAAAATAATGTGAGCAATTATGATGTAAAAATGTTAAGAATAAAAGTACTAATAGAAACAGAAACAAAGTAATATAAAAATAACTTGCTACATATAATGCAGTTTAAGTTTTTAAAATGAGCTCATAAATTTATAAAAAATAGTTTCCGTTTTTAGAGCTATATTGTTTTATATTACATTACTATTAGTGCTAAATTATTACTTTATCTTATAAAGTATTATAGATCTTATTTATTAAATACAAAATAATTGACTTATACTATTTATAAATATAAATGAAATTATAAACCATAATTACTATAAAAATAAATAAAACTTAAACTTTAATGATATAAAATCTAAGATAATATAATTAATTAGAATGTAACAAAATTATTAAAAAAAGATAATAATACTGTAATAAAAATAGCTTACTATCTTCAATACAGTTTAAAGTTTTAAAATAAAATTATTAAATTATTAAAAAATAGTTTTTATTTTAATTATATTAGTATAATAATATTAGTTATTATAGTTTTATCATTAGATTATAAATTTAGCATTCTTTTATATCATTAACTTTTAATATTTTGATTTTCTAATTTTAATTATTTTTAATAACAAGTCTATTTTATTTATTAATTATTTTTATTAGCTTTAATTATAATATAAAAATTATAAATATTAATAATAAAATAACTGTTGGCTGGTCGTTGCAACTAATTGGGATAGAGTATCTGGTACTATCATTTCAGATCCTGGTCTGTGGGTAATGTCGAAAGTGTACTGCATTAGAAATCCTGCCCACCGTTGGATTCGACCAACCAATTCCTTTTTGAAATATAGGAATGCCAGGCTGGCATGATCTGTGATCACTGTAAAATGACTCCCATGAATGTAATGGTGCCATTTCTTGACTGCACATACTACTGCTAATCCTTCTCGATCCGATGTTGTGTAGTTCCTTTCTGCTTTTGACAACGTCTTGGATGTATAAGCGATGGGTAGCCGCCCCTCAGGAAATTCTTGAACCAACACAGCACCCAATCCTACTCCGCTAGCATCCATTTCTAGCCAGAACTTCTTCTTATAGTTGGGATATCGAAGGATAGGTGCCGTGGATAGTGCTGTTTTAAAGGTTTCAAATGCTTGTTGGTGTTGCCTTTTCCATTGGAACCTAATATCCTTTCGAGTTAATTGGTATAAGCAATCGCACTTTTGGGCGTAATGCTTAATGAACCGACGGTAAAACCCTGTCATCCCTAAGAAACTTCGGATTTGAGTGATGTTCATTGGTGGTGGCATGTCTCGGATCCCTTGCACCTTTTCAGGGTCAACCCTTACTCCTCCAGTGTCCACTACATGCTCCAACAGTTTGACTTCCTGGTGGGCGAAAAAACTCTTTCAAATTGACCTTGAGATTGCATTGGATGAGACGGTCTAATACTTGTCTGATATTGACGATATAATCTCTTCATGTCTTCGAAAAGATGGTGATTTCGTCAATGTAAACTAAACAGCAGTCCAACCCAGCCATTGCTTGATCCATTAAACGTTGGAATACTGCCCCTGATGTTACCATGTCCATTGGAATAGACCTAAGGAGGTCTTAAACGCTGTTATTTCTTTACTGTCGGGGTGTAAGGCCATCTAGAAATACCCTTTGGTCAGATTAATGGTGGTAAAGAATTGAACACCATTTAACGTTTCTATGTGCTCTTCTACTCGTTGGATTGTGTAGGATCTGATGGGCTCTTCGTCATTTATCCTGATGTGATACTCCTCTTTGATTCGACCAACGCCATATTTGTGTTGGCTGACTGCCAACACCCGGTGGTATAAAATCTGGAACAACTGCTGAACCTCTTCTTCGGAACTTACTCCCTTCACTTTCTCATGTAGAATCTCCAGCATCTCAGGGTTCAAATCTATTGGGGGTTCTGTGATTGGGAAATCCACTCCAACCTCAGGTGTTTCAAGAGGCTGCACTATTAGTGTACCAACCCTTTCCTCGGATTATAATATCGATAAATCCTCTTATATTTCTACATGGAATGCTTGATATGGCTCTGGGATATGGATGAGCCTACTTAGAGAGGTTTCCATCCAAGGGTTACCAATTGCCTGAGCCATAACAACTGCTGGCCTGTTAACTATTATTTCTGACTCCAACTGAGTGCAGCTGTGACCCTTCTTTGGTCCTTCGGGGGTATATAACAAGATGTTCCCTGTACGATTTGTTCCACCCTTATTTCGAGTTAACCATTGGACCGCTCCAAAGGGTGTTATGACTGCCATAGCAGTATGGAGTGCTGGATCTGATGGCCCTTGGTGCTGCAGCAAGGCTTCCTGGTCGTCAATGTCTTCTACTTTTCCATTATCTCGCCGTGACGGTTTTGAAGCTTGCTCTTGCTTTTATCCTAGCTGCTCGCTGGTTCTGTAGGTGATCAATCGCGCAATTCGCTGCCCAGCCATAATAGTACCTGCTCTGTTACTTTCGTTTTGAATGATAACCTTGACTGTACTCTAGGGTCCTTGATCAATCACTCCTCCTGTAACTACAAGCCTATTACCCATTGCCATTCCCAACCAGGAAGAGATTCCTCCATACATTCCTGGGGGAATGATGATTTGAACACCTGTGTCAAAAATCTTTGTTCCTCCTGGTTCAACTTGGCCGTCTGCTAAGGCATGCAATTCATCTCCTGCTGATCCGTATGATCCTTTAGATGGCATCCGTGCCCTACAGTCTTTGAGTATGAATTGTATTGGTTCCTCCAGATGAGTGGCTTCCAAGGCCGTCACACCCTTTGTAAGTCGTGCTTGATTGAATATTGGGATAGAAACTGACCCTATGGTGATTGTATCCGTGGCGCAGTCAATTATTGCACCTACTCGCTTCAACCAACTCATTCCTACTAACACATCATAGTGACCTCCTGGTAATACCACTGTTGGAATTTGAGCTGTTACTCCCTCAATAGAGATGGTAACTTTTTCAAAAGCCTTACATCGTTCCTGGCGGGTGAGGTCTCCTGCTGTACTAATGGCAATAGGTACCTCCCCATCCTCGATCAAGTGGGATCGATCGTAAAACCCTTGGGATAGTACTACTCCGCTACATCCGGTTTCAATAATAATTTGGGCTGGGAATCCATCCATCACGCCTTTTACTGATGTTGCATACTTGCTGGACCAAATGAACTGCTGTCCTGCAAAGAAACCTCCTATCTCGAATTCTTGGAATAATTGGTCTAACTTTGACCAAAGTTGAGGATGTTCTCGTGCTGTATCTAATGGGAGGGTGATTCTAATTTGAGCTCCTTCATAAGCATTATCCGGTAATTGGAAATGGCCTAAATGTTCTACCATCCGTGATGAACCCTCTAACTGCTCTGTTTCATCTCCTATTGATGAAAATTGGTTCCTTTCCTCATCCCTGGGTTGGTCTTCTTGCATCTGGTCCTCCTCCAATAGTACCAGTTGTATCGCTGATTTCTTGCCCATTTTCCCTTTATTGCCTCGAGATAGCCCCTTAGGTTCTTGACGAGGTATCCCTTGGTCACTCTGCCCTACAGATACTGTGCTACCCTCCATTAGATCACTGTTTTGGCCATCTGCTGTATTTCTGGGGCTATAATGGAGGTTGCTACTGCTTCCTTTATCCTGAAGATCGTTTCTCCCAACCATCCCGGGGTTCATTGGAAAATAATGAGGTTCATGTTACATAGCTTCCTCTGCTTGCATCCGGGTCTCTTTCATTTGTCTTAGCGAGATTGATCCTGGAGTTACTGTCTCCGGAAGGGGATTCATCATTGGGATAGATATTTCAAACCCTGGCTGTAATCTTGAGGGTAATGGTTGGGTTATTACTTCTTCCAACCCCTCTCTGACCGTCAATTGGTTACTATATTGAGTTCCTTGACTACCTCTGCGATTCCCAACTGTATGGGCTGGCGTTGAGTGTCCTGACCCTTGAGGGGGCATATGGTCTGATGGTTGCGCTCCACTGTAGGGTTCTCCTCTATTCCTGATGTTTTCTCCCGTCAGTTTAGTCCTCAATCTTGCTTCTAATACTGGATTTCCTTCAGCCCTCGCTAATTGCCTACGCAATTCCTTGGCTTGAGATCGGGTTAATACAGCATAACCCACCACGTCTGGTAGATCTTCTTGCAGTCTATTACTTTGAGGACCTCCAGTACCGCTTACTGGGGCCCTCTCCCATTTCCCGATCTCTGTGGTGCTCTACACTGCCGGCTCATGTGGCCTACCTGATTGCAGTTATAACAACGGGGGCGGAGATCTTTTATGACTTTTGTGAATTCCTTTAGAACCTCATAGATTGTATCCTGCCTAGCTTCTGGTGGGTTTTGAGTTGTTAGGATGGTGATATGAGGAACTTGATAGTCAATTGGTACCTCTTGTAGTCTAACTACTGGGAACTGGATTGAACTAGCTACCATAGCTTGGGAATTTGGCCATAACTGGTCTGCTTCCCGACAAGGATCATCTAGCAACCATCTGCGATTGACTTCTGTAGCTACTTGTATAACTTCCTTTAAGGGTTTACAATTTTGGCTATGGTCTAAGGTCCTGGCCCTTAAAACCGGTTTAAGAGAATCAGCAAAGATCACAATGAGCAAGGACTGGGGCATCGTCTCAGGGATGTGAGTCACCTGGTGACCGAACCGAGTGAGATAGTGTGATAACTTTTCATTGGGTGTCTGTCTCATTGTGCTGAGATGTCTGATTGCCTCTCCTGCCGATTCAGTGGCTGTGAAGTGGTTCAGGAACCCTACTCTCAGCTGGGGCCACGTCTCATCTTGAACAGATAGTAGCCAGTTCCATAGTTCGGAATCGATGTACATGGAGAAATTTGTAGTCTTCTGGTAATCGCTCCACCCTATAGCGTTGGCTTGTTGCTTATAGATCTTAATGAAAATTCCCGCCACAGCTTCGTTACCATTGAATCGAGCCATTCTCAAACCCTGAGGTTGATAACCCCGATATTCATCCTTTTTACTAGCCTTTTGATTATAAGTGTTGCGGTTTCTTCTTGCATCTATATTGGCCTGTTGTAGCCCCGTACAAGGCTCCATTGTTGGCTGGTCGCCCTCACTGAGTGTTTGACCACTGGCTCGGACTTCCAGTCGAGTGGGTTCGGCCGAACTTGGTGAGTCCTTCGGCATGGGACGTGACATGTGTATCGTGTTGTGGGCTGACTAATATGCTGCTAATTATTGGGATTTCGGGCTTAATGTCGGATTCTCCAATGGTTGACCTGCAGAGAAAGCGAGTCCAAAATGTGGAGGCGGACAACAGTAATTAAGATAGTGACTCTCCGGTTCATTAAGAAAAGAGTTTACTTATAAGCCTCCAAATTATGCCTTGTTTCGGATTTACCGTATATAAGAACGAAAAAGGAGGAAGAAAAGGAGGAAGAGAGAGAAAGAGAAGAGGACAAAAACAGGGAACAGACCACAAAACGAGAAGAAATAAATAGGAGAACAAAAAGGACAGTGAAAGAACAAGAGGGAAGGAAAAAGAGTTTCTGGATCGCTTTCATCAATAAAGGAAAAGAGAGTTTCTGAGTCGGTTTATCAGAATTGTTTGAGACCTTTCTTTTGAGTTTACTCTAGTCGTAGATTAAGTTTGGGTTAGGTTGATTATAAAGTTTTAAGGGTTCCTAACTAGAAGTGTCGCAAGAATAAAGCTTTTCTATTAGATTTAATTGTAGGGCAGTTGCCGCATCTATATTAGTCAGCCCACAACACGATACACATGTCACGTCCCATGCCGAATCCACTCGACTAGAAGTCCAAGCCAGTAGTTAAACACTCAGTGAGGGCGACCAGCCAACAATAACTAATATTATTATTAGCTTTTTTAAATAAATTAGTTTATAAAATAGCTTAGCTATAAAAGTAAGTATATATAAATATATTTAATATAATTAGTACTAAAATACTAAAAAAATATTTAGATCTTTTAGTTACTATTTAAAGCCAGTACTTTAATAATATTATTTATTAACATAATACTACTATATAATTTTACTTTTTTTAAGTAACTATATTATTAGTATAGTAATAAGTTATTAGTTTCACTTTTCTAAACTACTATATTATAAGTGTATAATATAGTATTATAATTAGTTGAATTTAATAATATATTTCTAAATCTTATAATTAAAAGGTAGAAAAGTAAAATAATAATAATATAAAAATTAACTTTATACCTTAGTAATAGGAATTATACTAATTAAAACTATTATACTAATAGTAAATTTAATATAAAACAATATAGCTCTAAAAACGGAAAACTATTTTTTATAAATTTATGAGCTCATTTAAAAACTTAAACTGCATTATATGTAGCAAGTTATTTTTATATTACTTTGTTTCTGTTTCTATTAGCACTTTTATTCTTAATATTTTTACATCATAATTGCTCACATTATTTTAATTAGATTTTACATCATCAAAGTTTAGGTTTCATTTATTTTTATGTTGGTTTACATAGGAATGTTTTGTAGTTAGATTATAGATATAATAACCTTAATTGTTATAATCCTTATTACTAAATCATAAACCTGTCCATTTTCTTTGTGCTGCCTTTTACCAACTTTCCACCTTTCAATTTCCTAATTTACAATTATTTTTAGTTATAAATACCCTACTTATCAGATTTTCTTAACTACCATGATTAGTTTCTTTAGTTCTAGTCATGATCTAGAAATTTCAGCCATCAGTAGTTGATATTATCGCTGGCTTTACTTGACTAAAACTTGGCCTAAATTTAATTAATTTATATAGTAGTTTGGCTATAAGGATAGATAAATTTAAATCTAATAGCGCTCCTACAAAGTATCAAAGGCATATTTAAATTTTTAGTCACTATCCAAAGCCAGCATTTTGAAAACATTTCTTCTTACCATTCCTAGCTGTTACTCATCATTAGACTATATTTCCTAGCTCTATCTGTTACTCAGCAGCTTGACAATACTCCACTCTGCTATCCTTGGCTATTACTTACAATATGGACAATGCTTCTTCTAACTGTTATTCATGATCAGATCCTATTTTCTAGTTTTTGAATAAAGTCTCGTCCTTAGAAATATCTTACTTTTATCAGCATAGTACTACTATATAGTCCAATCTTTCCGCTCTCTCAGCCTCTTACCGTCTCCTGGTTATCTTGGTTATCCTTAGGTCCTACCTCCTTTAGACGATTAATATTATCAATGCAGTAGTAGACATTAATTCTGCCTTTCCAACCTATCACATCATATACTTACAATATGGTGCCATCACTATTTAGATCTAATGGCACTTCTCTGGACCTTACAGTAGATTCATTTCAGAAACATATAGCTATTAGAACTTAATGAAATGGATATTCCTCATTTCGTATACTTCTTTTGTAAATTAAAAAATATAGTACTCTCTATATATTGACATAGCCCTACAAAACATCTAAAAGATTCAATAAAGGTAAGCCCGATTTAGTACACATGTTATAAACAGAGTTTATTATTTAGATAAAATTAAAAACTAAATGTAGGTGGTATGTAGTAGGTGCAAGTTAAATAATGAGTTAATAAGGTTTCAGAAATTTGGAGCGGTTAGTAGGAGATAATTCGTCAATCGAGTCCGAGTCAATGGACGATTTCTTAGTAACATGCTCGTTGGAACCTTGAGAGAAGCTTCGTTTGGTTGCTATAACCTCCGACGGCACGTCGATAGTTGAGGGGTGGGGAGATTTGTTTTTAAATAGACGCGCTCTTTTGGCGTTGCTTGGGCCGCCTTGATAGAAGAGGGCGTCCAGTTCCTTCTAGTTAAGTTAGTAGGGAAAGATATATAAAATTTACCGTCCAGCCAAGGAGAGCGGCTAAGACTCGGCAGCCGTCGTCACACGAGCATAAGACGGCTTCACGGTCGTAGACCGGCTCGTCAAAGTCATCGTTAGCGAAGGATTCGACCTATTAAATGTTAGTCATGGTACAAAAAGCTGCATACATCGACGTAGTCCACTTCGGTATCGCTACTCGAGGCGCGAAGCTTGACCGTGGTTGACTGGTACAATGGGGAGTCGGTGACATTAATTTCTCCATCAGATTCATCCATAACAAAGCTAAATTTAGAGCGAGCTAAATCTAAAACTAAGTACGTCATCAACATTGAGAAATCTTACGAGTAGGGTCGGAATAAACCTCGTGCGAGAAGGAGCTATCCGAATCCATAGAGTCGTCGGTACGTAGGGGCTTGAAGTCGGGGAGCACATAGGGTGGCGGTGGTACGTTCTCAAACGAGTCCTCTAAATTTATGAGAACAGCTGAAACGTCGGGGTCAATCCTATTCACCAAAGTGGAGAAGGGGGCTACTTTCAGGGAAGTGCCCATAACCAAAAGTAGATCGCACATAGGAAAGTCCTAAACTTTAATAAATGATCTAGCTTTATGGTTACCTTTGCGCTCTGTACTTCAAATCTGGTAGGTAGTTTTTCTCCAAAGAAGGTTATATCGGGTTTCAAAATACCTTCACACTTGGGGCAGTAGGGGATCGTCCCTTCCATAATGCATTGCCTGACGCTGGGCTCGGTGCTAATTTTATATTTACATAAGGTGCAGGAAGAGGTTCTAAAGTTTCCATGCGATTCTACAAGCTTGTTAGGGTCGATACCAGTGCTAAATTCAAGCCCATCAATGTTTTGGGTAAAATTGCGTAGTAGGTAGCCTTTCTTGTACAGCAAATAAATAAAATAATGGGTGAAGCTGGGCTTGAAATTGCCAGGATAGATTTCCTTGGCGAGAGTGAAGAAAGGTAACGGATTTTGCTATAACAATATAATTTAGCATTTGTCGCACTCAAATAGTTTACCTCAAAGTAGTCAATGGAAAAGATGTCTTCAGGCTGAGTTAAATCGTACTTTTGTAAATTATCGTAAAGACCAGTTCCTTTGGTTCTAAAATCAGGAATTCCTAAAAATTTTAGTATATAGAGGCAGTAACAACGTACCACAAGAGGTAGATATCCCTGCACCTGTCATGACTATTATGTTGTTTGCTAGATACATGTTAGTACAATCCAATTTCAAAATTTACCTTGGTTGGAAAGAATCTTGGTGGCAACGCCCTTTAGAATTTTAAGGTACTCACGAGGCATGTTACATTCGGCAACCAATCGCTCGACATCATCATTTAATTTCATTTCATTAACTTTGGAATACATTGTTGCTTGGTCTCCTACCCGTCTGGTTCTCTAATAGTTTTACCGATTTCCACCTTAGATTAAGTTGTTATAGAGGGTAATTTGCTCCCAGATTACAGGTTAGAACCCAGCCAATAACCTGAGGTTATTTATACAGGCTTAGTTGCTTTTGTTGAATATTTTCCTAATTCGACCGCCCTTTTTGCAATGTGGGTTGGGGTGCCTAGCGTTTAAATGAAATGCCACTTTATGAGACCACTATTCTTACTCCGTTATACACGTATGCTGCATCGAGCCCTTATTTTCATTTCATGATGATGTGGTATACAAAAATCTAACTAGGCATGCTCTATAACGCTTACCTGATTGCTGCATTTGAGATAAACAACTACAAATATACGTTTCATCATTATATGATGGAAAAACAGCTTAGAATAGCCTGAACGGCAGTTGCTAACGTGTGGTAAATGGGAAAATTCAATGTACCTTTTTCTATCAAAGGCTGCCTTTGACTAAAGGGATATAGGAGTAAAGAGCATTGTACACTTCAACTAGTGTAAAATCAATTATACGGCAGTTTATTTAGCTGTTTTGTAGTGCCTTATTAAATAGGATTATTCATATAATAATGGTATGATTAGTATAAAGAGTTTTCAATGTAAAAATAATATAGCTTCAAAACTTAAGAATTAGCAATATTAAATACATAGGATATCCTAGTCGACATCACATATTTCACTATAGTCCATATATGCTTCTGCACCCTTCATCGTTATAAATCATTGAACCATCCTTGTCTTCTCAGTTGTTTACTGCTGCAATGTGACATCCAATACAACAAAGTAGGCTTTTGTAAGATGAAGTAAGCACGAAATGAACAAATAATGCAACTCTATAAGAAAAACTATGCCAGTTTAATTGGGTAAATCTCACCTTCTACATAATGCACCTCAAAACCTAGCCTTTCCAACCAACTTCAAATTAAACTAAGCTTGAATCAACCCCAAAGAAATGGGAAACTCACAGTCCAGCCCAGCCAGCAGTAACCTGGAACCCCAACATCATTCCCAACCAGTATCACCTCACAATGAAAAGAAAGTCAACAATCAAATATCCGAACTCAGCGACTTGAAAGGCAAATCGATAAACAGCTATGATTCAGCACCAACTTTACAACCGCCACCAACTAAAGTTATCCCAGTGCGTAAAATTCAGATAGCTAAACCTTACTCCGAATCGCCTTTTGTTGGCTCACCACTAACTTTACCAGAAGAGGTCTTTAACTCCAAATTAGATGCTAATGCCAACAGCAAAGGTTTAGGGGTTGACAAATTAGATGTCTTTAATCAAGTAACTTATACTGACAACCAGCCCGACACCTTCCCAGCTTCTTTACCCAACCCTTCTTTCCATAAAGGTAGCAAAGACAATTCGGCTAGGTCGAAGGATAAAGAAGCAATAATAAATCCGTACGCTGAACCAACTGGCATACCAACCATAATAAATTGGAATACCCCTGCTACTACCGTTTATGTAACTGGAACGTTCAACGGTTGGAAACACAAGATCCCTTTACAGCCTTGGTAACACTTTTTATTTTACTTATATATTTATTCTTTTTTATTTTTAGTGGTAATGAGTTTAGTACAGTAGTCAACTTCCCACCTGGTATTCACCACATCAAATTTATTGTTGATGACGAGTGGAAGTGTTCAGAGGACTACCATACTGCAACGGACCAAGATGGCCACTTGGTCAACTACTTGGAAGCCGATGCTACCGATGTAGTGGATGGCGAAGACTTACACATTGATTCTACTAACTTGCAACACCAAGGTACTCTTGACGCAACTACTCATTTTAAAGTGTATTTTTCTTAGGAAATTACCCACCTAGTCCACCTGGTGAGTACAGTAAGGAGATTCCCGACTTCAACTTGAATCCCGATTCCAACAGCAACGTTCCCACTAAGCCACCAACTTTACCTCCTCATTTAGAGAAGGTTATCTTGAATGCCAGTGGCGATACCAGCAACTTGAATGAAAACAACTACGTATTACCGGTACCTAACCACGTTGTCCTCAACCACCTTTACGCCTGCTCCATCCGTGATAATGTGATGGCTATTGCTGGTACTACGCGGTACCGTAACAAGGTAATATATCTTTACTAAACTTTAGTTGCTGATGTCATTTGTATTTTTATAGTACGTCACCACCATTTACTACAAACCGGTAGAAATTTGAAATGGGATTTCTCTTTTGGTGGATAGCAAAATTTACAATCTTTATCCATCCCCCTCCCTAAAATTTGAAATATCAAGGCTAGTTGAAAATTTTTACATATGCGTATCTATAGGTTCGAATTTCAAAGCCTTTAAATAGGTTTGGGGTTGAAATTTGGTATTAAAATTTTAGTAATGGCAGCTTAAAGTATCTAAAGAATTATAAGGTTGATATATAGACATTTGTATTTTTAAATAGCCTGTTTCATATTAAGTTTATAATTAGGCTTGGGTATAGTAAGGTTAAGACTAGTTTTATTTCAATTATAAGTGTAGCAAAGAGAAATTAAATGTCCATATATCACTTTTCACTATTGGTAAGGCCTACAGTTGGAATTTAGCTGTTGGCTAAATTCTTTAAAAGTAAATCAATACAACTTTATTTAATAATTTTTTCCACTCTACTTAAATTATTAGCTTTATTCAACACTATAAATGAAATATCTGATTTCTTAATACCTAAGCAACCCAAACAACGTTGAAAAAAGGAAAAGTTCAAGTAGCTTGTAGCAATTTTAAACATAAAAATTGAAATATGCTGAAAAAGCAGTCAAATTCAATTAAAGCAATAGAACTTACCTAGAGCTGCATATCATCTACATAACTCAAAGCATCAATTCACCAACTAATTGAAAAGCTACTTGGTATTTGGAATAGTAAACAACTCAAATTGTAACAATAGATAAAACATTGGGCGGTAAATAAAGTACATTGATGTATCTATCGTTTAAAGAACAAAATCAAATCTATAATTGAAAAAGGTACTTAATACTGCACTACTAAAAGTTTACTTTAGTAAATAAACTTCAAATTATAGATGCAAAAAGAGTGACAAAAAGGTAAACTTTCAAAATATACCATACTAAAATACCAGCTTTACCTCACTACCTCCTGCTTTAAAAAATATAGTTTACTTAAAACATAAAAGTTTATCCTACATGTATATTTATAACCAGTTGCTAAATTCCAATACCAACTTTATCAAAGCTCCAACCCATAGTCCTCTTGCGCAACCTCCTTATCCTTCCTACCTTTATCTTCAACAATTTTATCTTGCAATAACTTGATACCCGTCTTCTTCAAATAAACCCTATTAATGTTCTCCAAATTAACTTTAATATTTTCAATAACTTGCAAGTTCTCTTCGATAACGTCCAAATATTCCTGTCGACTTTGTTCAGTTTCATTTTCATCTTGACTGAAATTTAAAAGCTGTTGATTACTGTAGATTAAGTGATCTAATTTCTTTTGGTTCAACTTGAACTCATCTTCTAAACTTTCGACTCCTAGGCCTTGCAATTGAACTTCACTTATAGTTGCCATTTTGAAATTTGTTTTTCTCTGATTCTAAGATAGGTTGAATTTTCTTTGAAGTTTGGTTTAGGTTTTCCTTTTGAGATGAATACGTCATTTTCCATAGGAACTTGGTAAACTTTTGATGTTGGAAAGCATTTGATTCCTTTATACAACTCAATCCTACAAAAATGACCCTACTTACCACCTCTTTACGATCCACTTTAAATAGGACAAAACTCAACTTTAAAGGTACAAAAGCAAGCTACTCTGGCCGACAACTTCGCGAATACTTGTACGGTTACAACGCAGTTCTACCTACCTTTCAAAGTTTAAACCGACAACTCTACAAACTGTACCTTTTGGAAGAAAAGGAACAAGCATCGAATATTAGGTTAAAAAAAGAGGTTTTACTGGCAAAGTAGCATTTTAATTTAGTAAAATTTATTTAATATATACTTTATTGAAAATAGGGAAAAGCGACAAAATATTTTAGAGCTAGCTACCAAATTCAATTTGAACATCGAATATTGTAATAGGAAGAAGTTGGATAACAAGTCAGGGGAACAACCGCATCAGGTAAAAAAGTTCTACAATGTCCATTTATTTTTTATTCAGGGTATCGTGCTTGAATGTTCAACATTGAAATTAAAAGAAGTGGTCGAACTTTCCACTTGTAAGACAATAACTACAAATAAAACAATCGACACTAATAATGAAAAAGGAATTCAAACCCAGTAATTTTTAATAGTATTTCCCGATATTTATAATTATAGGTTCCAAATAAACTTCAAAGACGGTACCAACGAAAGTATCCATTGTACACAAGCCAAGCCTTTAGTTGTAGTTTTAGACAGGATAGTTGATCCTCAAAATTTAGGATCCATACTGAGGTATTTTTCCCAATATTTTAAACTAATATTCATATATAGATCTTGTTACTTTTTAGGTGTAAGTGCTGTAATTGTTAGTTCTGATGCAAGGTACTTTCCACAACCTCAAATTGGACTCTAACTTCTTTTTAAAACTAGTGCCCGACCCAACGCTACTGTAGCCAAAGTTAGTTCAGGAGCTTTAGATCTCATCAATATCTTTACTAGCCCCAACCTATCCAATTTAATCGAAAGTTCCAAGAAAAACAACTGGTTGACTTTGGCGGCGTCGGTTGATGGAGCTAGTCTATCTATAAACGAAACCTCGATCAGGAACCGAAATCAACCCTGTATTTTAGTTTTGGGATCAGAAGGTCAAGGTATCAACTCCAAACTTTTAAAGAGTTGTGACTTGAGTGTCCATATACCGAGTTGTATTCAAACCCACGATTTGGACTTGGTAGATTCTTTGAATGTTGGTGTTGCTGCTGGTATCCTCATCCAAGGGTTGTTAGCTCCAGCTCAGTCTTGAAAGGGAAATTTTAGAGTGGTAAGGGTAGGATTTAAATTTTGTTGAAAATTTGAGTTAGGCGACTATAATTACTGACCTTGACGATAATAATACTTACATCCTTGCTTTGTGTTCAGATTAGAAACTTATAGAACTATAGACCAGATCAATTTACTGATACTTTATTAAAACATATTTGTAACAAAGAGTTTTCAGATACATACATTGTTGATTTTACAAGCATTCATTAAACTCAACTCTATTTAAACAAATCAGTCTTATTCTATTTGGCAACATCTCTAGGTTTATAAAAGAGTCTCTCGATTTCTTAGGCCAAATATACACTATCATTTTTTGGTGCATATTGAAATAAAGGAGTATTTATCTAGAATGAAGGCATACTTTAATATTTTAGTTTGTTGATTAGCTATCGGTGATTAGTAAAGAAATTGTTATTTTGACTTCAAAATTTAATCGAAAGTTGGATTTCTTCACTGAACAGATTGCCAGTATATAAAATTTAGAATCGATGGTACTTGAGCAAAGTGTTATATAAACCTGGTAAAAGGCTTATATAGGATAACTTTATTGACAGGTGAAAATCATTTATGAACAATTCAAATGAAGTTTTACATCTTAGATCAAAACTTGAACTTTTAAAGTGCTATAAATAAAACTATATCGGTTTTTCTTTCTATCCAAGTTCTCCAAGAAAACAACGGTTTATTAAACTTTCTTATCCTTGCCTTTGGATTTGACTTTATAGTTCTTGCCATAAAAGTCGATAAACAGCAGCAAGAAGGAAAAGTTGATGGCCAGTGAAATTAAAAAGGCACTATACCCGTTCTTACACCCTTCCACATGATGATAATAGAAGTTGGGGACACTTAATAGGAACGAAAATACGAACTGGACGATTTGGGCTGAAGTCATATATTTCTATTTGTCAACTAACATTAAATCTTGAATCAAAGTGATGAAATGTACCTTATACCAAATCTTTTTACCATCAACCTGCCAAATAGTAGTAGTAGTACATGAAGGTATGGATCAACGTGTTGGTAACCATACCCCACCTAAATTGCTTACTGATTAGAGCTATAAAATATGCAAAGACTTACGCAGCAAATGACGAACTATCTAAAATCCAGAACCACACCATCAAGATGACGATAGAATGGTGGTAAACATGTAGAAATATCAAAGGCTTGTCTTTCAAGACTAAAATAACCGTATCCAACAACTCGTAGAATTTAGTTAGGTAGTAGATGTAAAGCAGGTAGCCTAATGTTGAGGAATTTGCCGAAAGTTTAGGATTGTCGATGCAAAATAAAGTTTGGAAACCATGGTTCTATTTTTTATATAAAGTTGGTAAGGGAAAAGGGAGATAGGTTACCTTGGCTCTAAAGAACATCTCGTAGGCAGTAGTCAGGCATAGTATGAACGATATGAGGCTTAGGAAGAGATTGTGCAGTTTGGTAGTAGATTTGAGTTTGAATGGACCGGTATAACTGACGACTATCTTTTATATATAATTAGGATATTACTACTTTTTAAATAGAAAAGTTACCTTTAGAACAACTATTGTCAAAAAGTATAGCAACCAAGTAATAACAATACTCTAAAATTAGGAAGCTAGTAAGAAGAAGCATTAGCCGAGATGAAATTTACCTTGAAATTGATGAGCGGAACTGAAGAATCCAACTTAAAGTTATAGAAGCTTACTAAAGTAGACCAGTCCCATCCTAAGGTTTTGTCCCAATTTTTTATGAGGAGTTGGTCAACAGTGTCAATGGCATCAAAATTGAAGTTGAAAAGTTGATCGAGGAGGGTATCTGCCATAACTTTAAAATTTTATTTTCTTGATAGGTAAAGAAAGAGGTAGTATCTGCTTCTTTGTGTACTTTTATATTATACAAGTAGATGTATGCCCCTTGAAACGAATGAATAAGTTGACCTTGCCTACAAAAGTTTCAAAAACGTCACTTGAGCTCCAAAACATCCCTTACCTTCTTTGAGCTAAGGTCGCTTCAACCAACGTTCTATCCAACCCTCCAGTTTGTTTGCTCTATTTTAATACTTCATCCATCAAAGATACAGCTTATATGGGATGCATGTATAGGGAAAGACATACAAGTCAATAAAAGTAAATTTTTATGCTCCTAATAGAAGGCATGTCATCCTCAAGGGTTAAAAAAATAAGTATAGAAATAATAAACTAAGCAGCTGGAAATCTCAAAATGCTTAATAAAGAAGCGTCATCCCAATTTTTACTACTCCAAACTTTCCAACTTTCTCAATTTAGAAACCAGCCACCACTCTAAGATCCTCCAACTTCTTGACAACTTCTAATACGGTACGATCCAACTCCATAGCTACACTCTCCTTGGTCTGTAGATCTAACTTGAAGAACAGTTCGCACATGTCACCGTCGATGACTGCTTTGACTGGAGAGTATGCACTCCTATATTGAAGGTGATCCCTACCCGATAATGTAGGTTTGACAGAGCGCATGTGGAACTCCAGCATCTGTAAGAACTCGACGTCCTCTTGGGATGCTAAGCCGGTGAAAGTACCGATCCTGCCCAGCAACGTAAAGTAGACAAGGAGTTCTTTACCTCCCTTTTGCAAGGGAGTGCGCTGCAACTTGGTGATGGTGTCGCCGACGTGGAAGTGGGCAATGCGGTCCAACTTGTAAGCAGCCCCATTGAGGTAGGTCTTGCTGGGAGGTGGGAGTCGGTGGGTAGGGATAAACTGAGAGTTATTCTGCGGTTCGCCGTCGATCTCATTGGCACATTCGGCCGGGAGTCGAGCCAAGAATACATTGCCCAATTTATCTCCGATAGCCGTAGTCTCGTAATCCAATTGGGCGGTAGCTGAAGTCCAAGCCGGTAAGGAATCGTCGGCGAAAGGTACTAGTTGGTTGGTAGGTGCGTTGTAGGCTACATAGTGTACCGACTCTCGATTATCACCGACGACAATACGATCTCCCTGGGCGTGCAGGCTGACAATGTCACTAGGGATACTCTTGCACTGGCATTTGCGCAACAGTTTCAACTTACCGAGGTCGTAGATTCGAAGGTACTTGCCGATACCAGCTAAAAGTCGCCCTTGGAAGCTCAATATAGCTAGGGGGATGTCGTCGACCATGGTGTGGTGGGTCAGTTTCAAGGTGTTGGTCTTAAGATCCATTTTGTACATTCGGATGGAAGCCGACTCCACACTGCGAGGAGCTAGAATAGCTTTGGTGGCAGTACCAACAGCAACGAACAGCTGGTTAGGATGGGTGTAGAATTTAACCAGGGCAACAGAGAACGCGGCTTCATTCTCGTCCAGTTCAATCTCGCAGGTTGATTCACCAGTGAAGGGGTTGATGACACGTACTTGTGAGGCCCACCGGCCAGCTGGAGCCTTAGGATGTCCAAAGGTAGATGAATCAAGTAGTAGGGACCCCGATTCCTCCTCCCCGTTCTCCTCAATCAACCTCTGCGTCTCGCTCGGTGAGAAAGTCAAGTGCTCCGACTCGATTACAACAAAGTGGTTGTTCTCAGGATGAAGCAGCATACGTCTTGGGGTATACTTCAATGGGATAGTGGCTTGGTTGAACGCCGAATCCAATTTGTCGATAGTAAGTAACTTTAACTGATCTCCACTGATGGCAACCAGGCCTTCGTCAAATTGGTTACTATGGAGGAAGGTGGCGCAATCGATGGCTTCATAGGCCATTGGCTTGACTTGGGCCTGGTTTGCGTTGGTGTAACTCAACCAGGGTCTGGACGAAAGTGCCAATACAGCTGACTTGCCCTGGAGTTGAACAGGGTGCAGCTTGACAGGGCGTGAGCCTAAGAATCTTGTACGAGTGTCGGAAAGCAATCCAGTGACTTGGTCCATTGTAGTACGTAGCATGACTCCGTTCTGTAGACCGATATGCAAGTATAAAGTCCCGTGGCTGGAAACCTGGTCCAAGTTAGACATCTCAACAGCACACAACGAAGTTGGCGTAGCGGTGACAGCCTGCATACTCAGTGGGGCCATCGGTGAAACGGGATCCAAACTCAAGGAACGTACAGTGTTGTCGGCACAACCAACAATGGCAAAGGGGAAACGCTGGCGACCAACAGCAACAGGCCCTAGTCCCAAGCAGGTGATGGGAGCAGCCATGACGGCCCGGTTGCTCAGCTCAGCCAGCTGGGCCATCGGATTCAATTCAAAGTAGACGAGTTCACTTCCATTCAGAGCAATGATGACCTGACGGGTGTTGGAGTAGCAGCAAGTGATAGTACGATCCTGAGGCGGGCGCCATTCGTTAACACGACCGTCCGGCTTGATGTGGCGTAAACCGTAGGGGTGGATCTGAACGAAACCGCCATCTTCCAGCTGCTGGATGTCCAAAGTGTTGGTTGATGTCATGATACCACTCTCGCTAACCTCTTCAGGGTTCTCTCCCATCGTCAGAACTAGGGTTGCGTTACTGAAGGAGACGACGTAAGCGCCAACGGTATCAGTCGGGCCTAACTTGACAGTCCACACCTCAGTGGGGTTCCCAGGAAGTTGCATCTCACCAACCTCGCTCACCTCCAGACCATGACGTAAAATACGGAAAGTAGAGTTATGTCCTTTGCCGCACAGAGCGTAGATCTGAGGTGCGTCTTCGTCTGTCAAATTGATAACCTTGCTGTCGATCAAGGGGGCCACTGACTCGAGTTCATCAGATTGTTGCAAGTTAACCAACTCTTTGGGCTGGAAGTGGACGGTGACATCCTCCATTTGTGTGTATTTGAGACTGGAGAACTCGAGTTCATCAGTACCATCTCCCAGTCCAATGAACTGGTATAATCCCAAGTTTCCGCCTTCGGGTGAAGCTACCATGAAACCAGATTTGAGGATGGATAAAGAGACTGAAACCGGGATCGTGTCAAAGTACTTGATTTTCAACTCTTTGACCTCTCCCTTGCTGTGGTCCAACGTGACTTTATAAATATCGCCGTCTTCACTTTGCAATAGAATAAAGAATGAGTTCTACTAATATCAGTATAAAACTATTAATCTAAATTTACCTTCATCTTATGCAATGCGGAAGCTACGATAAGCAAACCACGATCAGGATCCTGGCCTGGTACCTTGCGTCTTGGAATGGGTACCCTATGTTCTTCCACATCCTGGTGTCGGTACGCAATCCAATTTTCTGAACAGACCAGAACACCACTTGGTCCATCGCTACCTCCGGGTATGGGCACCAGCATGTTGGCTCTGGGATCTACGGGATCCGACCACTTTCGGATGACGTGGTTTAAGCCCAAATCCAGCTCATAGTAGGTTAGCAGTTTGTCGCAGTTTTCTAACGCCTCACCAGTTGGATCCTGATCCACCTCACCGTAGTCCAACTCTAAGCAAGCGAATATGGGATTGTCGTACCCAACATCTAACCCAACGACGTGGAACAGTATGGAGTGAGATTTGTGAGCTTCCAAAGGGGAGGATATAGTCAAGTTGGCAGAGGCGTCACGGTTGAGGATGTAAACCAATTTCTGTTTTTCAACGGCAGCTACCATGCAAGCCCTACCTTTAGGGTCGACCGCTAAATACTGACCGGGTACTACTCTTCTACATCCCGTTTTACCATAGGTTTCTTGGTGGACTTTGATGAAGCTGTTACTCTTTAGATCGAACTCCAAAATTACAATGCGCCCACTGTCACTAGAAACGACAATGTGATCTAGTTCAAAGTTAATAAAGGTTCATGTACAAGAAATAATGTAAAAACACACTGTTACAATTTTAGCTCCTACAGTACTAAGTAAGGGGACACTAAACAGGAAATTTAAAAAAAATATGAGGGTAGACTGTACCTTTCGTTGCACCGGTCAATCGAAACGGGGAGAGCGCCCGTATTTTACCGAACAAAGGTTCAGAAGTATGAAGAATCTGAATACGTCCGTTACTGGTATCTGGCTTCAAAAGTTGTAGTTTATCCTGCTTAGCAATTATAACTTCCTGTCCCTTCTGACCGGTAAAGTTACCAGCAATCTGGCAGGTAGTTTGTTGGGCGGTTTGTAAAGATAGATGATATAGATGAAGCATAGCTTTGTTTCAACTTCTATTTCTTATTCAAATTGGTATTTCTGTTGGTCGATTTCTTGAGCTTCAATTCTGAACTTCTTGGCTGATGGCTTCCTCTACTTTCCTGAACCAAACTCGATTTTCTTGAAAAAAGTTGTTCAGCTTGACTAAGTTGATTTCAGCTTTTAGAGTTCAGTTTGAAAACTTTTGGAAATTTGCATCAACTTTTGCAGATTTTTTTGGAAATCAACCTTTTCAAAAGAATCTGTTTTACAAATTACAGGATGTCGTCACTAATTTTCGAGGATTGAGTAGAGAACCAAACTATTATTCATCACTCATCGTTGAAAAGATGCAGATAAAAGATAAATGCGCAATAGTAACAGGAGGGGCAAGTGGTTTCGGTAAAGAGCTGAGTAAAAGACTGGTCAGCTTGGGGTGCTATTTTACTATTTTTAATTCTGACCTTTATAATTAGCGGCAAAGTAGTCATTGGCGATATCAATGCAAAGGCAGGTAGCGCTTTCGTCCAAGAGCTCAACAGGTTAGTTTTAAGCTCTACTTTACCACTTCTAACTTAAATTAATTGAATTCAGAGACAGGGAGGTCGCCATCTTTGTCAAATGTGATGTAACAAATGAAGCTCATCTGAGACGACTGTTCGAAGTAGCGAAAGCCAAGTTTGGTGGAGCTCAGGTAATTTACTCCATTATATTCTATCTTAAAATTTACATAGATAATGGTAAATAATGCCGGTATAGGCCCAAAGGAAGATATCGAAAAAAAGACAAGTAATACTATTCCATCTAATAAGTTTAGTCTCTTATGTCGTAGACATTGTATCAAAGGTCATCGATATAAACCTACGTGCTGTAATTGTAGGAACTTCGTTAGCTATCCAACACTTTGACGAGTTAAAGCCAAGTGGAAAGGAAAATGATTTTTCCATAATCAACATATCCTCTCTATCGGCCCTTAAACCTATAGAAGGAGTACCAGCATATTCATCTTCAAAAATTGCTGTACATTTACTCTTTATAGCACTTTTATTTATTTGGAAATGTAGGTTCTGTACTTTACCCAAACATTAGGGTACCTTCGCAAGCGTGGCATTCGAGTGAACTGTGTAGCGCCTTCTTTCGTTCGTAACCATTTATTTTGAAAATTTACAGTAACCTTGATTCTTTAGAAACCGGGATAGTCGGTAATCTAGCAACCAACCCCAATCTTTTGAAGAAGTTAGAGCCACTTGGTGGGTTGCTCGACATCAAAGTCGTCGTCGATGGTATCATCAATTTTATCGAGGATGCAACTAAGTCAGGCGAAGGTTTGTACTTGAGCCCCAAGTTACAGTACACCATCCCTAAACTCTGGGAGAAGAATCGTCTCTAAGATAACGTTAGGCTGAAGTTCATCTGGATTGTATAATTTAGTTTATTAAATGTCCAAGGTTCTTCAGCTATATATTTACAGTATCCTGATGTCCTAGTTTATAATACTAAATGACTAAGTGACTTATATATATATATATATATATATGTGTAGACTAGCTGGTTTTATATAAGTTTCAACTTTAAGCACCACAATATCCCAAGATAATTCTAGCATTACTAAATCTAGCTAAAATTTCGTTTATAATAGCAAAGCACAACTTCAGCTTTTGAACTGCTTGGCTATGTTTCTATAGTTGACTTATCCAATTTTTTCTGCCTACTTTATTTTATGACAGATGCTATTAAAACATGTCAATTTCCTTATACTAGTGAATTAGCATTCATAGCCAATATTATTTCAATAGTTTGAATGGGTGATAGGAAAATACGTTAATATATTGCTGCTTTGTATCATAAAAGTATATTCAATATAAACTGTCATCATTTGAAATGTTGGTTTAGATATAGCAAAGTACAAAATAAATTTATTTTTTATTCATTAAAGGTGGTGCATTTAGTCTATATACAATGCTGCCGTATAGAAATTGTGGTAGTGAACCTAATCTAACACTATAAAACAAATATAAAAGGCGATAGTTACTTACTGAAGGCTAAAAGTATCAAAACGCCATAATCTACATCAGCTTTATTATACTTTTTAATTTAGAAAATTGATATTGAGTTCCAACAACCATCAGGCATCCTAGAGCATTGTATAAGTTCTCTGTCCAACTCAAACTTTAGACCCAATTTAACGACATCAAGGAACACAAAATTTAGGACGCAACTTCAAGCATTTAATGGAGGGTAGATAAGTTGGTAAAGTAACTGGCATATACAGAGGTGGGTGCTATATGGGAAGCAAAATGAACATAGTTAGAAATTTGAAGTGTCTAAAGGTAATGAATTTGGTGGGATCAGTAGCGGGGCATGGACTCGTAGGTTGAGGACCCGAAGTTGCGGGCTAATCTATCGCCGCGTTCGATCCGTCCCGATCCCAGTCCCAGCATGGAGCCGTGCTGGTCCGGGTTGAGCTCCTCGACTAAGTTGCGGTACCCATGTACCTGGTTAAGCTCCAACTTGGCCATAACTTCGCGTACCGTGTCAGCGATCTGTTCCTTGGTGGAATCGTGGATGCAAGAACTAGCCAAAATCTTTTGGACAAGTCCAAGCCCGTAGGACTGGTCTTTGACTACAGCTTCTAGTACCCTGGGATCGTCGCCAAAGAAGAGACTCTTGATAAGCGACTCTCGAGCGTCAGGCTCGACGCGCTGGTTGATGATCTTCAAGATGGTCAATGAGGCCAGCTTGTGGGTACACAGGACAGGTAGGTGGACGGAAAACTGGGGGACCAGGGCGCTGAACCTACCGGCTATGGTGGAGGAGTCTAAAAGCCACGTCAATAGAATTGATCCGTTGGTATCGGTGGCCAAGAACAGGCCGTGGTTGACTAAAGCTATAGCCACGAGCCGCTGCTGGTCTTTGGTCGTAAACTTGGAGTCGAGGCAGGTACGAATGGCCCTAGTTCCGAACCTCCCATGTACTACATCCCAAAATCGGGCGTGAATGGCGTCGAATATGAACTGGTTCTTCACGGATCCAAACTTCAAGCAGCATTGGATAACGTAGTTACCGAATTGGTCTAGCAAGAGGGGAGGCGTATAATCTTTAAGTGCTGCGACAATGAGGTCGATCTATACAAGTTAGCAATGAGCTTTTTAAAATAATTACCTGCTCCTCACTAGAAGCACAATCGAGGATCTTTTGTATGGCCCAGGTACCATTTTTATCTATATATCATGTAAGTAATTGTTGCCTACAACAAAAAGTGTATAAACTTACGGCATCCGATAGCGGGCATATGGGGAGTGACCTTTTTGATAAGTCTAAGCTTCTGTTCGCTAGTGCCAAGTTCAGCAAATTTCTGTATCAAAGTATTTCCGATATAGTCTAAAATTATCAATGATCTGATCAAAAGCAATAAAGGTACCTGTACAGAGTTCAGCAGCAGAATCGATAAGTTGGTTATAGATAGCATCGAATGCATCTTTAGTTGGTCTGGAGTCTAATATCTTACGAGCACCACGAAGTAAATTGGTATCAATGTGTTTATCCAACTGAGATGACGGTAAAGGCGGGATACTGGATATGTAAGGATGGGCAACCAGTCTCTCTATACTACAAGTTAAAACTAAAATTAAAATATATAACTTACCATCGATGTTCAGGACCTTTCCATTTTCAAATACACCATAAGAATTTGCTGAGGGTGACTTGTAAGATTTATGGCTACCTTCATTCGATCCCTTTTCAGTAAACTCATTTTTGACGCCCTCATTTACTCCGGGTTTTTCGTTGTCTCCATCGCTCTGATCAATGGGGATTCCAAGTTGGTCAAGAGGGATAGGAACGATTGGACGAGAAGGTTTAGCTGGCGCTTCCGTTCGTGGTGGAACCTTGGCATATCCGATTCGAACAACCGATCCAGATATCTCCTTCCCATTGAGAGTATTGCGAGCTCGTTGAGCTTCTTCAGAAGTTGCAAAGTTTACAAAGCCGCAGTTCTTATGAACAAGTACTCTAGCGGATTCCACTGTACCAAAGTTGGAGAAAATCGATGCTAAAATAGCAGACGATGTAGAGGCAGATATGTTTCCAATCCCTAAATAAGAAATTAGCATAAATGGTAATAGGAATTTTACATAATGCTCTAGTTGGTTGGTTGACTGAGTTCTCATTTGGAGAGAATGCTGAATTGGGGGAGGTCATATTGTTAAGGGCAGAGCCACCGGCCGGATCGGTAGCTTTACCAAATCCAATTCTAATGTTTAGTCCCGACCTGGCCCCTTCTTGCATATCTTCTTTGGCGTGAACAGCGTCGTCAATCGATAAAAAGTTGACAAATGCACACTCCTTTTCAGGAAGGACTCTAAGGGATTCGATAGGACCGTATGGGGAAAACAGAGCGTGAAGTTCGGTAGTTGTAATGGCAGCATCCAAATTTCCGACCCATAATGATCGCGAAGGAGGTGGAGGGGGGGCAACTTGGGACTAAATAGAAAAGGTTAATACACCTCATGGATAAAACTAAATCTTACATCGCTGGAGTTGTCATCATTGTCGCCGAAACCATGCCCCTGATTATGTTTAGAGTAGGACGCATCTTCAGGGTCAGAATCGCCTAACCCTTCCAATTCGGGGTACGTGTCAAACAGCTCCTCCTGGTTAAGGAAACCGACAGAGATAGCACGTGCTCTAGCTTGGCGCATAGTCAACCGTTGTGGGTTTACAGGTGGGTTAATAACCGGAGGTGGGACAGGTTGAGGTTCGTTTAAATAGTTTACTGCGACATTGAACGAGCGGGATCGATTTCTACCCGAATTTCGCAATGCGGTAATACCTACAAGTTTTAATATTAATTTATCCGAAGTAGTACCTTTAGCTTCAGGAACTTGGGAGCGAACCGGCTCAGCACGCACTGGCTCTGGGTCATCTAGACCTAGGTAGCCTAAGGACCTTGCTATAGCGTTTTCAGTCTCCTCGAGTGAAGTTAAATTTTGTTTGTGCGAAGTTGTAGTGGTACTACGATTGTAGAAGTTTGGCGAGAAAGGTAGGCCTTGGCCAGTGAAGGGGGACGAGTTCGGAACCGAAAAGGTTGCGCCTCGGAGTCTATTAGAGGCTCCAGCTCTAGAGATTGCTGGAATGGATTTGGGTATCGGTATCTCAGACGCAGAGCTCGCTTTTAAATCGGAGGAGGAAGTTGAATTCTTTAAACCGGAAGGAGCGTAATTGAACGAAAAGTTAAACGAAGGCGGTAACGTATCAGCCCTTGAGCGACGGTAGACATTTGGTTTTGGAGTGGCTGGCTTGTTTATAGAATTTAACGGTTGATTAAGTACTAAAAATATAAATAAATTGAAATGAATGTAAATTTACCAGGATTGGAGGTTAAAGAAGGAAAAGGAAGTAAACCTTCGTCGGCATCCCCGCTAATAGAAAGCTATTTTAACATGGGCAATCTAATCTAGAAATTTACCTGCCACCGTCCAAACGATTTGAATTTTTAGACATCTTGACTTGTTTAATAAAATGATGTTGTTATCAAAGCTGAAATGCAATCTAAAAAGTCTGGCTTAAATTTAGTCAACAAATTTGGGTACCTTTAGTGTAGATTGACGAACAACAATAACTTTTGAGGTAGGAAGAACAGGAAACGGATAAAGTAGTAGAGATGTTAGAATCTATTTACGAAATGATAATAAATAAGATAAGGTACGCAACCCAGACAAAAATTTAAGCAGTGAAAGGATCCAAGCTTCAACTTTAGTTGTGGGGAGTGACTAAGTTAGCTTTATGCGATTCAATTGTGACCAAACGATTGACTTACTTCGTAAAAATCCGCACGCTCCAACCGAAACACCCCAAAATAGCTATTGCCAACTGGGCTAATAAGCTGGATTTGGGGATGTTACCGCTCAATAGATTGGTGTAATAGTTTGTTCCCCAGAATAAAGGGTTAATGGCAACTTTGTGTAGGTACAATGAGATAATGGGCTGGATAAAGTTGCTCTAGGTACGACGTTTCAACATCCTTGCACAAAGACGCGTAGGTTGAAGATGTAGTTAGTGGCGTACCAATAGATCACTCAAAAGACGTAACGATTCCTTTGACAAAGCCCACTTTTTACTCACGCTCAATCTAGGTTTCCATCCATATCCGCATTTTTAGGCTGAAATAGAATTTGCAAAGCTCGAATGACACTTTATGTGACTATTTGAACCTTTACAATTATTCATTGCAATTAAATTAGTTGGCTATAGCTTAGTATTTGTATAATTTAATATTCCGTAACAATAGCACTATTTCTCAAGAAAACATATATTGGCCTTTAGTATATAGCATTAAGTTTACATTGCAGTTAACTTCACTGCCAAAAAAGTATACAGAAAACTGTCTTATATTTGGTACTAGTACACTTTCACTTATTCTACTATTAGTTTATAGGCTTTTGCAGATACAGTCGATAGGATTTTAATCCGATAGTAATAGAGAATTATGGTTGAGAATGCAGTATAAACTCAAATAGGTTACGATTGCTCACCCAAATGTACATATATCTATACACATATGGAATCTATACTAATTCACATATACCAATTTTAAACTGCCAATACTGCTAAATTCCAGTGGTTCAACAACCTATCTACCTACATCACATGAAATTTTTAAATTACATCATCATGTACGCAATATATTTGGAAACTAAAGATGCAAGATAGAGTACGCAATTTATAAAGACAACAGTTGAAAGGCGGGATATTATTTCTCAAGGCTATTTACAGCAAGGCATTGCCTTCGTTTTGAACTGTTTTCACTTTTAGTAGGGGCTATTGGAAGAAATCCCTGTATCATTTCCAAACATAACCACTTGGTTACCACAAACAAGATAGCTCATATTGAATGTAGGTATTGCTATTAACTGGTGAATTAAACTTGTCAATTTGTTGAATTCGCAAAGTATTGTTGGACAGGAAAAGTAGTAGCACATACTTCAAAAATCTTGTAGCAAAAACTGAATTGACCTTAATTCATCAACTCATCCCTTTTAGCATCATAAAATACAACTCCCTCATCGCTTCAATATTCGAAGAGATGGATTTCAGCTTGGCCAACCTACTCAATTTCATTTTTAAAGAAACTGTAGATAATTTCAATATACACGATAAGCTCAAGCTACAGTACTGCAACCAACAGTTCAATAACAACCTGGTCTTCAAAACTTTTAGAATGTTGAACTTTACTAATTTATAGGACAAGATACATGGCACAGAATTCATCAACCTAATACAAAAATATGGAAAATATGCCAAGGTGAAGAATCCTCTACCTTGAATTTTTGTAGCGTACAGCATCACTTTACAAGCGTAAAAGGCATTTCTATAGTTTACGCTATTAAAAGTGATTTGATAGCTTCATGTATACGCAAGTTAAGGGCAAATGTAAAGAGGTTTAGCTTAACTGCTCATAATCCAACACCAGTTGCTATCAATTTCAAGCACATCATTAAAGATCTTACTTACTAATGGAATACCGGCTTCAAGAGCCTTGGATAGGATATGTATCTCTCACTTTAAACTTTTACATATATTACAATTTGTAATTGGATCTAGCGTTTTAACAACCATATGCAGCTGAGTTCATAACCTACAAGTATTGCACCTGAAGGATAATAGACATAGCTTACGACTGAAAAATCTCCAAACTACCTTTAAGAATTCAAAACAGCTGAAGTTATACTTTAAAAGGTAGCAAAGTATGAAAATGATACTACTGAATTGTTTTCAGGATTTTTGATGTTGAGCTTTACTTTGAGTAGAAATGTAAGTATAAATGGCTACTAACATTTCCTTAAATTTACTTTCCATAAACCAATAATCTTGACGTTAACAGTAAAGTCAATTACTTTATAATATTCACAATATTTTAAGAATGGTATTTATACTAGTCCCATAACTAGTCTCAAGTTAGTAAAGGACGTTTACATTAAGAAATTTCTGCAGTTGCAGCTGCCTTTCCTTTGCAACTTAGCCCTTCAGTTTCCAGCATTGCACTCTCATTTCAATAACCTTATTCTTGACCAACTTTGATGTCGAGAGAATTTAAACTTGCAGTTCGTAACTCTGCTCAACTTGGAACCTAAATTCATCAAATGGATTCAGTTCCAATTATCGGATGTTGTTATCACTTATCTAAAACTATTGTCACTCCAAAGATAAAGGCGACCAAATCCCCAACACTTACACCTACGTAAAATATCTCCATAAAAGTACATATAGCTTATAATCAAACTTTCTTTCACTCATTCTCATATTATCTACATGAATCTGTTCAAGATATGATGCCGGCTTCTGGAAAAAGCACTTTCCTCTCGCATCCAACTATTCCTATTTTTCAAGCTAATTAAATATGGTATAAATTTTTTAATCTAGTAGTTGTAGTTTAAGTAGCTTATTTTATAGACTGGTGAGTCAATCCTATAGAGCTAAAGTGATGCTTAAGTTGAATAATAGTAACAACCTTAATGGAAAAGTAAACTCTGTGGGGCTGTTGAAGTTGGCAAAGTCCAAGCGATTTCTAGGACTTTACTTTCCTATCCTCCAAGTTATGGATTGTACATAAAACTGGGTTCAAACTTGGAGCTGAGATTTATTTTATCTCTTACCTTTCAAGATTTATTGTATAATATCTTATAAAAATTCCAATTGTCCATCTTTTACAAATATATTTTCCTATTTTAATGCAATAGCTTACAGTACTGTAACATTCATAACGCTATCCTTTATAGATTGAGCATTTGTATTTAAGTATATAGTATTATATTTACTGCAGTGTGTATTTTAACAAACTATAGTTTAACCATTGCTTTTATTGCATTCAACTTTGATCCTATATGAAGGTTTTGCGTCCAGTTATGCTATACACTCTCTTTCATACTCGTATATATTTCTTTTTCGATATAGTTCTTACTAAAAGCATTAAAGGCCATCACAATACACGACTACTTCAAACAGTCAAATTTTTAACCCCTTTAAGTTCGAGATAAGCACTGAAATTTTAGAGAATCCCCATTAATTAAGAACGTAAACTATTTTATATTAAAATTTATAAATTCATGATCCAAAATAAATGGATATTTTTTAAAGTTTTTGATACCAGTATACCGGTATCAAGGATGTATAAGGGTTAAATCAACATGGGTTAGGTATAAAGATGCTAGTGGCTATTATTCATAACTAATCACCTTCAATTTTTTGAAATCTTTTAAGTTTAAGAGCACCAAATACCTTGAGAAAAGTCGACTCCAAAAGGGAAAGGCTACGGCTTAATATTTGTCAATTTCACCAAGAAAATATTCATAAGAAATTTGACTGGAATCCAATATTGAATTCAAAAAGCCTAATGACAATATCGAGAACCATGTTATCTACGCGGCCTATAGCATTTTTACCTGTCAAAGATGAGAATTCCCCATTAAACGTAGCCTCGAGACGAACCAGAATTGGAATTCTATTGAGAATCAGGGAAATCGCGTACCTTTTGCAAGTGTTTCAAACCAACAACAGTTGATTTGTCACTGAACTAAAAAACCTTCAATATATCAGGCAGTTAAATAAGTTAGCCGAGTGTACTTTAGATATCTGGACAACGGATGAGTATTATGAAGACGCAACCGTAACAACTTTTTTCAAGAAAGATAACTCTTTTTCATCGAAATGGTTGTGCTATATGCTGTATAATCAACTTTAGTAACGAGCTGTATTTGTGCTATCGTTATAACCTGTTCCATTATGATGGCTTTGATGCGTTTGAAAAGCCTATTTTTAAAAATATGTATGAAACAATTTTCCTATATGAGGAGTTTAACAACGCTACCAAGATTTAAAAAATGGAAAAGGCAGAGCCATACTTAGTGGAGCAGATATTGGATTTATATTCGATCAATTTTGTCTTGACAACCTTCAATGGTTGTATTTCTTGAGTTATTTATGATTAATGCTATGACTATGTTTAACTCAGTACCTGCTTACTTTAAGCCGTATAAGCATCAAACTCAGTCTTTCTGAGATGTGTTGGTGGTATTTATTTTGTATAGATTTGCTATTAGTCCGTTTCAGATCCTTTACCATAACTTGGAGGTTAAGTTTCCTCTATGCCCTGTTAATTTCTAACGTTTATATTACTAACCTACCTCACCTTGAATATAATCGTTTCTAAGGTAGACAGTTGTGATAATGGGTGCAATATACTACTACCTACGCCTAATAGCATCGAAGCCTTCCTTTTAGTTAATATATCGGCTTTAAACAAGAGTGAGAAGGATATAAATAAGGAAGCTAATCCCAGGAAAGCTATTCCAGCCAAGATATCTAAACATACTCGTCAAAAGTAGATATTAGCCATCAGAAAAGTTATTCATTCATGATATTTTATAGTATTCTATAAAAGTTTATTATATCGTAATATTCAACTATATATCTTATTATACTTAAAAGCTCTATATCAATATATTTGGCTCCCATTGAATATTTTATCCTTCAAAGTTATTTGAACTTACCTTATAAGTAACGAGTGAGCTGGTAGTCCAGGATCAATTTAAGATAGTACAGTCAATATGATGAAGTTTAACCTAGTTGATTCAAGATAGCTTGATGTAGTTTTTGCTACTATTTACTTCAGTTATATAGAGCTACTTTAAATTTTGTCAGTATGATTGCTAATTGCGCTTTTTAAATTGAATGACCCACCTGCTCCTTAAGTACTGATCGATAGGCCTACCTGTAATACTATATTGCGAGATAGTAAGGGAAGCTTACTGCAGTTTGGAACCTATGTTAAAAACTGGACAAAATAAAAGACCTACCTTGAATAGTTCACTTTTGATACTTTTAGCCCAGGTACAGTATTGCTATTCCAACATTCCAAGTATAGATCAAAACAGAAAAGCATGGCAGGAGGTAAGAAAAGACAAGTCGATTGAACCTTGGCTTGTAAAATTTAAAAACCAATAGTAAAAATTGTATCCTCTCCATTCCTCCTATATAGACTGATATCAACCTTTCATTTCGAAAAATAAGACTCTAAAAGTACATTGAAGGTGATAGGTTTAGTTATATCTAAATCAAATAGGTTGTTACTATAGGCTTGTTAGTTGAGCTAGATAGCAGTATATATATTTGCCAATGTATGCAATTTTGAAATTTTATATAGTCAATATGAAATAGCTTTAGAATATTATTCGAATACTACATGTATAAATGGGTTGTTAAAGTAATAACGTAGATAGATTTGACTAGTTCAAAGACTTACAATAGCTATCTATAGCGATATGTATTCAATTGGAAAAGATAAAGAAACCTATAAAATAATGATGTTGCTATAGCATTAGTATAAATATTAAAAGTATTTTAAAGGAGAAACTAATATATCTTGCAAATGATATACAAGTATTTGAAATACCAAAATTTATGTTGAAAATATATAATTGTTACCTTATGGATAGTAGCTTTACTCACAAAGTTTTTATAGAAGCTCTTAAAATTGTAATATAGGTTGTCATTATATTAGTAGGCTACCTAACAACTTGATAATACATATTGTTGGATATAAATTCTTTAGAGGTTGTTATCGGTGAAATAGGTAAATGTAGAAAGCACTCAAATGACATTTATAAACAGCAACAAAAAATACAGTTACCTCGTAAAGTTACTACATTAGTTTACAAAACTCTTAGAATTTATTGAAAGCCTGCATAAAGTCTACAAAAGTTTTAGAAAGTTAGCATGGGAAAGTAGCCTTAACCTATCAATCTATGGTGACACCAGCCGACCCAGTAGTAGCTCCAACCTGTACGTTAGCAATCTTGTAGAACTCGTAGGTGAACATACCATGCACTATTACCATAAACGTCTCAGGAGGGACCATCTTGACCAACGTAAAGGTGAAGAGCTTGTTCGTTGAAAGGAAAATAGTCACCATCATCGAGGAGTACCCCATCAAAACCAAGGCGACCTGTCTACGTAACGGTGAGTTCTCTTCCAAGTACCCTGTGTAGATGGAAAGTAAACTGACGGTCATAACGGCGACACCATACAACTTGGCTAGGAAGATGACGGCTGGGTTAGTCAAATCTAAACCAACTATCGGTAGGTACTGGGGGAAGAGGTAGGCTATTAAGCCTAAGGGGAGTTCGGCTAGACCACGACCTGAAAAACTGTTCAACTCCATATTCTTTTGTTTCTTTTCTGTTTCTTGTTGAGATTACAAAGCTAGAAGAGAATGGAGCTGAGTTTTGTTTTGTAGGTGCTCCAAGTTCACGAGATCAGAATTCCAATTATTTGGAATTCGAATGTCGGATTTTTGAAATCTATTCTGTTCTATATTGATGGAACATATCTAGTAAACTTTATTTTAACTTGAAAGTGGAACGGTAGCCTATAAAGCATTTAATTTCAAACAGATGGCTTAAACGCTTAGAAATAACTTTGTCATTCCCACAACCCACTTCAAAAAAATCAGTTTAGATGGGATGGAAATTCTGGAATGTGGATCCAACTCTGAGATTGGACGAATGAAGTTGGATCCTACAACTTAGGTTCCAGCTTTATAAGTCCACCTGCATCATATTCAATAATTGTGCTTCGTCTTAGGATCTAAAGTCTAATTATCTGCTAAAGGTGCCGAAACCAACACCTAACTTCAGGTTGGGCTATAAATTTAGTTTATAGTGCCTAGTAGGTAACCGAATAAGGTTTATCCTTTATTGGTACCTGAAGGCAGACATTCAGTAAAATTTCTACATCTGGATGAAAATCTGATCATTTTAGACTTCAAGTTCGGTAAGTTCCTTTAAATGCACCAACATTATAGCAATAGCCAACTATTCCATTTTATTTGAACCTACTTCAAACTGCTTTAGTTAGTTACAACCAAGCTTATCCAGCTGTAACTAACTTTCAGGTACCTTTTGAAAGGAGCATTAGGTTGCTACTAGACCTTTAAACTCCAAATTTAAAAGGCATTACCAAAAATATTGTTAGCATTTAGTAGATGGTAATCGAATCCTACATTTGTATTAAAAGAATCATCTATAGGTTTGAAAGATCCCAAAAAACCTATTAATAGTGCTACACATGTTCTATTAACACTATCAAGTATATAATTAATTGTAAAGCCTATTTTAGATTTTACTACCTTCAACTAGTACAGAGTAGATGGAAGTGGAGACAGTTGAAATTAACTAGGTTGACGAGCTATATTAGGTATGCTATAGTAAGTTTTAAGCCCAATTAACAATGTCTATGCCAAGTCAATCTACATATCTATCAGTAGCTAAAATAAAGCTTAGTTAGTCAAAATACGCTTTGGAATGTACATTGTAGCTATATGTATATGAATTGAAGACAGTATATCGACTATAATATAGCATGCTTCTAGGCGTAGCGTTGTAATTTAAAGTTGATTAAAGGATATTAATAGTATTGCGACATGATGCTCCAGAGACAATTCAGTTGGAGTTTTATCAAAGTCGATTACAGTGAGTTGAGTGGAACACGATGCATTTCAACATATTGTTTGGTAGTCAGCCTGTCCCTCATAACTTTATCAAATTTGTACTAGTATTGATAGCATCTCATCCCTGATATCTATTCATTAGAGTTCTAAAGGTACAGCTGCCTTCCTCAAGTCTCCATTTGATATAAAAGAATTTAGTTGGATTTCTTATCAGCTTATGATATAATATAAAGCTTGTTTAAACATATAGGTAGAGATAATGGAATAAGGGCTATAGTTGTCCTTTTGTATATCCTTTTAATTCTATGATAAGATAAAAAGGTAGTTTACTATACTTTGGGAATCCTGGTTTAAACTTTTCGGATATCCGGTTTTCAATACCCTTAAATTTTGTAGATAGTGTCTTTAAACTAAAGTTTCCATTAATATTTGCTACTATTATTATATAAGCTATATCAAATACAAAAACTATAGATCTTAAAATATACATCCTAAAATGCTGATTTTCAACTGTATAAGTGATGAATCAACGATACAGAGAAAGTTAATTATAACTTGGAACTTTCTACAGCATCATTTTCGATTAACTTGTCCAATTCATTCATCGTTGTCTTGACAAGCTTATCGTAAAGCCAGAACCCTGAATTCTATGTACGTCGTTGTCATGTTGTTGCCAATTCCTTACCCAAATTATCCAATTTCAAATGATTAGCAAATTTGTTATGGTCCAAATGAGTTAGAACCTTTATAAACAAATTCCACAAGAACTCAGCTCATAAAAGTAAAGCCAACTCAAATTGTTTAGTTATGTTAGAGAGTAGGATTGTAATAGCCGCCAACTGGATACCAAAGTACCGTAGGGTTCGAGTTAAAGATGCCCAACCTCTGCACAAGTTACCCGAAATACCCAAATTGAAAGCAACTCGATTAGCTAAAGTTGATGCTGGTGAAGATGCGTTCTTTCACTGCTCGACCCCAAGGCATTTATATTTAGGGGTAGCTGACGGAGTTGGAAGTTGGGAAAAGGTATATTTTCAGTGTATTGAAAGTTTAAATTAAACGTTTGGAAATAGAAAGGCATCGACCCATCTCAATTCGCTTGGTCCTTAATGAACAACGCCAACAAAGTAGTTCGGTCTAGGATGGCTAGTACCGACGACAACTTAGAAAAAGATTTACATCCAATAAAAGTCCTCGAAAAGGCCTACGATAACGTAAAGTTGGAGGGCAACGTTAAAGGTAACTTTGTTTAGAGTATTATCATTTAAATAATAAGCAGGGAGCAGTACCGCATCTATATTAAGGATTTGTAAGAGAACCAACGTGATGGAAGCAGCTAATATAGGTGACTCTAGATTCCTAATAATACGTAACCGCAGTGAAGTCGTGTTCAAATCTAATCCCCAGCATCACTTTTTCAATTGCCCCTACCAACTGGCATTAGCAGGTCCTGAAAGTTTAGATTTTATAGATGACAAACCAGACGATGCCGAGTTGACACGCATCCAACTTATGGACAACGATTTAGTGGTATTAGCTACTGACGGATACTTTGACAACGTCTTCGACGACGAGACGGTAGGTTTAGTCCAGGATGAGTTCACTGAATTTTCGGCGACTAACGTAGGTACCGTTGCCAACACCAACGTAGATATCCCTAGTCCCTACCTAAGTTCGGGTGGTAGAGAAGGGTACTGGGAGCAGCGATTACGTAAGTTGAGTCAGAAATTGGCTGAAGCGGCCCGCTTCCATTCACTCAACCCTAGAAGGAACTCTCCTTGGACCGAGTACGCCCTCAAGTACCTCCCTTGCCACGAGCCAGGAGGGTAAGCTTTTTATTTATATCTTTTGTTTTAACTTTTTTCTATAGCAAAGTTGACGATATAACCGTCATGGTTGCCCTCGTCCAGAAACAATCGAGTTAAGTTATAGGGTTCACCATGTTTATACTTGTAGGTTACTTACCATAGAGCTTTTTCCAGAAGCTACCTACCCATTCGATTTTAATCCTAATTATTGTGTATCGCTTGAAGCCAACTAAATAATCTTCTTTCCTCTATCTATTTTACGTCGTTCAAAGTACTTATTTTAATGTAACTGATGGACTTTCTATTTCCTATGAAATATTCAAGTGCCTTTAATAGATTTTATTTTAAGCCTGGTTAACTGTAAACCAGCTTTAATCTACAAATACATTCTAAATATATATCTAGGAGATATATCTTCTGGTTGCAACCTATTTCAAATCAATAACCATGAATCAATATCCGAAATACTATCAACCAAATCGGTAGACTTGTAAATAACTATCGAAACTCTTGTTGAACAAGTTCTGCAACCTATTTTAAGCGTACATCAGCAAGTCTCGCTATCTTCGTTTGTTACCATTTTGATTATTAATCCAGTTGCAACCCCTTTATTATACTGCCTGGTAAAAAGATTCAAATGAAAGGGCCATCCTATCTGAAGCTATATAAAGCTTCACCACCTTCAAAACCCACTTTTCAACAACTAAAAGAAACTTAGAAACGAAGTAGAGATTCATTTCCGACCTATCATCCAAAATAATGCAGATAAAGGGGAAATGTGCTATAGTAACGGGAGGGGCTAGTGGTTGCGGTAAAGAGTTAAGTTTGCGATTAGTCAACTTGGGGTACTATTCTACACAATTTTATCTAACAACTATGTAGTGGGAAAGTAGTTATTGGTGATGTCGACGTAGTAGCTGGTCAGGCTTTCGTTAAAGAGCTGAATAGGTAGCTTTTCTATACAATAGGCAGCTTTTACTTACATATTTAGAGATAAAGAGGTTGCTATCTTTGTCAAGTGCGACGTAACGGACGAGACCCAACTTAAGCAGCTTTTTGAGACGGCCAAGGCGAAGTTCGGTGGGGCTCAGGTAATATATTGATTAAATGTTTTTAACAATTAAATAGATAATGGTAAACAACGCCGGCGTATGGTTTATTGAAGATATTGAAAATTCTACAGGTAGTCCATCCAATTCTAATAAACTCTAACATTTGATACAGCTGCTATCTCCAAAGTTGTCGATGTAAACCTACGTGCCACAATCGTAGGAACATCTCTAGCGATCCAACATTTCGATGAATTAAAGAAGGAAAGCAAAGAAAAGAATGAAGACTTTGCCATAATCAACATATCATCTAAATCGGCCTACGACCCAGTCGAAGTTGCTCCAGCTTATTCCGGCACCAAACTTGCCTGTACCTTTGCAATTAAAGTATACAACTAACATACATAGGTCCTATACTTTACTCAAACATTAGGGTACCTAAGCAAGCGTGGCATTAGAGTGAACTGTGTCGCTCCTTCCTTTGTTAGTAAGTGTAGTTTGGTGTATTGTAGCTGATTTTATAGGAACTGGCATAACTCGCAACTTGAGTAAGGATCATCAATTCTCCAAGTTTTTAAGTACACTTAGCAACGTACTCCAAGTCGAAACGGTTGTAGATGGAATCATTAGCTTAATCGAGGATGAAACTAAGAGCGGTGAAGGGTTGTATTTGAGCCTCGATCTACAAACTATAGTTCCGAAACTTTGGCTCAAGAATCGCTTATAAAACTTGCTGTATTCAAACTATACTGAAATATTTGTTTTCGAATAGTTATGATTTGAAGTATTTTATATTTATAATTTCCAGTATATACATAAAAGATCAAGGTTACCTAGAAAATGTAGATGACTATTTTATACAAATAAAGCTTTTCCATTCAAATATAATGTTTCACCGCTTCATACAGCCTACATAATAGCTAAACCTTTAGAAAAATATACTAAGCTTCACTTTACAAAAAAGCATATACACTACTTAAAAACTTTATGGGCCTATTTATTACCAAGTTGACATGCCAGTAGACGTCCCAACTATAAGCGTATAGCTACCACGACCTAGGTAAATTAAAGTAAACGAACGGATTCAAATTTGTGTAACTAAGAATTAGATTGGTACCTAAATGTAAATTGTCGTGGGGATGTAAAATAGACTGGTAGTTAACTCGGATGGTGGCAGTTATGCTGCAGCAAAGCATTAGGATAAAATTAGTTATTGCTTGGAAAACGGGTTTTTGAAGAAGGATTCGCGGCTCTGATGTCGCCGTTGTTCACCACTACTACCCTGGATGGAGCTCATGCTACTGGACAGGTTGGGAGTGTGTGGGTGCTCGTTACCGGACCTGGTGAGGTTGGGTATGGTGGCGGGTGCTTCGATGGGGGTGCCGTAGCGTTGAGCAGCGTGGCTTCGAGTTACCCTGCCAACAGGAGCTTCCTGCTGCCTAGAGAACATGTTGATGGCCTCAAACAAATCGGGGGTTGGGTTACTACGACCAGTACCGGAACCGGGTGAGTTTCGTGTGCTGGAGTTGGGTGAGTTGAGGATGTTGTCGGAACTGACCGAGACCATACCGCGCGACTGGTTTCTAGCGTGGCTCATGTTAGGGAGAGGGGCAAGGGGGCTTCCAGCCGGTTGGGGAAGCGGCCTGTTGACGTACTCGATAGGGGTTACGGCTATCTCTCGTAATCTCCCGTTGGATCGTGGGGTCGGAGGGAGATCAGCCCCGTAAGGCTGGGTGGGTCGAGGTGCAGGGTTCTCCAACTCATGCAGCCGTTTGCGAGCGCGTTCGTTGCCATTATTAGCAGCCCGCTCGTAAAACCCTTTAGCAAAGTTCAAGTTGATCTCGACGCCGATGCCATTTTCGTAGCAGTGGCCTAGCTTGTACTGCGCGTAGGGGCTGTTTTGATCGGAAGCCTTCGTGTAGAGTCGGAAAGCTTCGGCAGGGTCCTTTTCTACACCTTCTCCCTTTTCGTAACATAGTGCAAGATTTGTCTGAGCAACCGATAGGCCTTGATCGGACGCCTTACGGAACCAGTGAACAGCAAGTTCAGCGTTCTTGGGAACCCCATTCCCTATATGGTAGCATCGACCCAAGTTGTTCTGTGAAAGTTTGTACCCTTTTTCGGCAGCTTTGGTAAACCAGTGTACTGCAACAGAAGCGTCTTGCGGTGCTACACGGCCTTTATCGAACATGAGACCATAGGCATGTTGAGCGGATGCTACTCCACGTTCAGATGCTCTTTTATACCAGGCGAAGGCTTCTTTCAAATCTATGGCAGTACCGATACCTAAATCGTAACAAATTCCTACCTTGTACATGGCGATAGGATAATCTTTGTTGGCTGCTGATAAATATAGGTCAAATGCCGTCTCCTTGTCGACATCTCCACCAATACCCCCTTCCAAAAACCGAGCGTAGTGGTATTGGCTGTAAACATAACCTTCATTGACACCTGATCTCAAGCACTCCCTTGCCCTATCCAGATCCTTAGTAGTCCCGATACCTTCCTCGTACATACGTGCCATCTTAAACCTAGCCATAGTGTTACCGTCATTCGCCAGTTTTTCATAAAGCTTATAAGCTCTCTCGAGGTTCGAATCAACTCCGTTACCAGTTTCGAAACAGTGCGCCAAGCAAAGTCTACTGTTGACGTGGTTCTTCTTGTAAAGTTTGTTGTAGATTATGGCAGCTTCGTCCTTGTCGATGCGATTTGTCTCGCGTATTCCAAAATAGAAGGTGCGAGCTAAAAGGAATTCAGCATCGACATTGTTGAAATTGGCTGCCGATTCTAGCCACCTCGAAGCCAGCATCAAGTTGTAGTCGCGACCGATACCAAACAGATGGAATTTCCCGAGGTAGTACTGCGACTCGGCATGTCCATTCCAAGCTGGGAGATCAAAACATCGAGCGGCGTTGACGTAATCCTTTTGCTTATAAAACTCCAAACCTTGGTTGTAAAGAAGAATGGTTTCTTGGTCGGAAATTTGGGTGCCGGCTTCACGAGTACTCATCAGTGTAGAACCTTTGACGCTGAAGGAGGTATCTTCGTCACTCAACGCATCTGAATCATCGTTGTTAGCGTATACGTACAGTCTTTGGCATAGCTCCTGCGCATTTGGCCGCTCTTCGGGTAAGGAACTTAGGGCAGCCTTCATAACAACACTGTAATCCTCACGTGCAGTTTGAGCCTTCTCCCCGTACTTGCCTTCTAGGATACTGGAAATATGTTTTTGTGGCGATTGCTCGGCAACCATCTCCCACATCAGAAGTCCATAGGCAAAAATATCTCCCTTCTTACTCCCCGATGTAAAGTTCAAAGGCGACGTCTCTGGAGCTTTCCAATAAAGCTCTTCCCTTGTAAGCTGGATCTGAATGATTTAGCATAATTAAATATTAAAAGCTTACTTGTTTAACCTCGCTGACCTTATCCATTAGCTCATATTGGGCAATATCAGCAATCTTTGGGCAGTAGTTAGCGGAGTATTCCAGCATAACACTGGATGCATTCAAATTCCTATGCACTATATTGTTTACGTGCAAGTATTCTAAACCTTGAGCAAGTTGGAACATTATACTCCCCTTTTCCTCCCACGATATCTTTTTGATGTCGTTTTGTATAAAGTAAGCGAGGTTCCTCCCGGAAATGAGCTCGGAGACGATATAAAAGTTTTCATCTTCATCGAAACACGACCCTATAAACTGTATTACATTGAAATTGGATTTAAGTCGTTTCAGCTCAGAATTTAAGTTAATGGATATCGTCTTTCGGTTCTCGGAGCTGATGGAATTAAGTGAAAATCTCTTGAGCGCACACGTATAACTGTTGTTGTACTTACACTTACTTAACAGTGAGTAGGTCGTCTCCTCTATGACAGCGCCCTGCTTTATTAGGTCGAACTGTAACTCTTCCATGGCTATGTTCAGTTGTGAGATACAAGAGCTTTTGAACCTTATACCAGTTCTATTTTGCCCTTAGTTAATCTCAATTAATAGTTTGAAAGGTTCTGATTTGCTATCTGGTTGACACTGACGAGCCAACTTATTTTGCTAGATGGGAAAATGCTGCAAAAAGCTGGACCCGACTTTTCTAGCCAATAAATTGGTTAGAGCACCTTGCCGACTTTAGGAGCCTATTGGCCCTTCTAAAACTCCTTTACCTCAAAGTCTCAAATCTACCAACTGTGGGTTAATTTCCATTAATTAATCAAGTTTGCTACTAAAAGGTTAGTCAGGTATTTATCCGCTATTAGGAGCACCAGCCAGGACCTTTGTCAATTTGTAATTACGTTTTATACACTAACAGCAGTAGCGGCTGTCCCTCGTTTTAGCAAAGAACTCCGCGATTTGTTAGAGGTACTCGGTTTTAGACACTGTTTAGATACGCAGACCTGTTCTTAGAATTAGTTTATTGGAAATGAAAAGTTGGTTTGAGTTTCGTTGGCTTTACAATACTTTGGAAGAATAGTCAAATTCAGGCAATTATAGGAAAAAGTATCTAGAAAATTAGGTTTACTAATATATTTTAGCCCAGGCATATTGGAAGTTGGAAGCTTTGGTTAGTAAATATTCCTTATGGTTCGGAATAGATTGGATATTGTTGCTTTGGAATTCAATGCCCAATTTGTTTTGAGCAAGAGAAAACATTTTCGATGTTCTCCCGCTTATGCTATTTCCTTTTACACCATTAATTTAGGCAGCCTTGATTGATAAAATTCAAATAGCTTATGACTGTTCGTTCAGGATGGACAACTGACTTTAAGTTAGTTGGACATTTGTAATTAATGAATAGGCAATGTTCTTGTAAAGCAATCTATAGATCAATAGCTAGCCATGATTGCATTAGTTAGACTTGGATAGAATAATAGAAAATAGAACAACCTTGATCACTACAACCTCTATCGCTAGGTCTTAGACCTAGTCCTTTTCTTTGTGTCATTTTTCCTTACCAACTTACCAACTTCCAATTCGTATCCATTTTTGGCAAAAAACTTGTCCTACCTGCAAGATCCCAGGAGATGCCGCTGGATCCAACTAATGATGGCGTCATGTTGTGAGCAAACGACTTGGTAGGTCAGGAAAGCGGAACAAAGGCCTAAATCCTTTTGAATTGCAAGACGGATAGTAAGATTGAAAAGATATATCATTAGGGGTGCTCACAAAATGATGGTCAAGTCCCAGATCTAAGGTACTGAAGGGGCGGACTGAGACTTGGATATAGACTAGGATTAGGTAAAATGAGGCTTACTAAATGGTAGTTGAGTAGCAGCTGATACTGCAGCAATAGAGTTAAAGATGGGAGTTGACTCAAGAGAGTTGATCGTGCTAGTGACATTAATCACTCAAAGGAGGCGTGATCAAAGGGCAACTAGGATAGTCAAGAGATAATATGCTACTGAGAAAGCAGGGAGACTGGACCACATAGTAGCACTGTGCTAATAAACTGAGATGTTTATCTAGGATAAGGCTTTATTCAAAAGCTAATAAACGAAACCAAGCTGCTAAGCAACAACTAGAGATAACGAAGAGGAGTAAAATCAAGATCCTAGCTTTGGGTAATGACCAAAGGGTTTAAATATCCTTTGATATTTTGACAGAAGCTATCTTAGGTGGATTTTAAGTTTACCTGTCCTCAGTTAAGCTATTATATAAATTTAATTTAGGACAAGTTTAGCCAGAAAGGTCGGTGATAATGTCGATTTCTACTGGTGAATTTACGACTATCAGAACTTCACTATCAGGCGCTATGCTGCTGATAATCGAGGTTTCCAGGCTATGATCAAAGCTAAGAAAAAAAGATAACCAAGAAAATTCAGTAGGCAGGACAAATTTGTAACCAAAAATGGATATGAGTTGGGAAATTGGAAGACAAGTTAGTGAAGAAAAAGATCAGGTCTAAGGCCTAGGGATAGAAGTTGTAGTGACCAAGGTTGTTACACAATAAATACATCCTTATAAATATTAACTTTAACAAACTGTAAATAATATTTATAAAGTTTGAAAAGAAATTAATACATATGATGTTTTATTTGTTTAGCTTTTCCAAATTTTTATAAAAAAGCAACCTAATTCAAATATAATGCTTAAGTATAATATGTATACTAATTTTATCTATTCTTAAATTCGTAATTGATAAAGCATTTTTAGATATAAAATAAAACTTTGAAACTTTGGTTATTGTCGGTACTAAAGTATATACTAGCTTAAAATTGATTAGTATATAAAAACTAATATAAAAATCATGCTTATATTTTTAAGAATTTTTTCAAAAAATTTAAAACAATAGCTAAACTCAAACATAGCAGCTAATTATATAGATTAATATATATATTTTTGCAATTTGCAGATTTATTAAGCTTGATTATATAAGAACTTGCTTTTAATTTAATAAAAGCTCACTTTATAAAGGGATTTTAGAGGGATAGGATTGTTAATAATCAAATGGTTCTCTCTATATACTTACATTAGGAAGCTCAAGGATGAGAATATCTTTATCAAAATCGCTCCTTCATTTTGAAAAGTAGGATTATAGTACCTGCTGCTATGGCTTGAGTGTACCTTTACCTCACGCAAATTAGCTGCAAATTTTTATCTTGTTTTAATAAACCTATATATTTCATCTATCGTCTACATTAGTTTCAAATAAACTATTAAAATATATCTCTAAATTGCTCTAAGTAGTTTACGATATATATACTCTATATACTGTATGTATTTTAGACCTTATAAAAATTCAAACTCAAATAAAAATCCATTAAATTTTAATATTTCAAACTTTAACTTCAGTATTCTTCCTCATAACTCAGTCGTTCTTTAGCATATGTTTCAAATAGTTCCCGTACCTTAGCATAGGTTCTCTGATCCTGACCTAATTCTTGAACATCAAATTGGGTAGTCTCGTACCCCAACTCTTTAAGGAACGTTTGGAAAGCTTGGGTAGTCATCTGCTTCAGGTACAAATCCCACTGCCCTTGCACCTGCTGCTTCAACCTGTTGAGTCGCGTAGGCTGAACTGTCTTGAGCTGGCACCGTAGGGTAGCACCGATGGGGCGGTGATCAGAGACGTTGCACTCGTACCTCTCGTAGCTTAGAGGGACTATGGATCCTTTACTCCCCTTGAACAAGATACGGTCGCACCAGGCCGGGCAGCGTCGCTTCTCTGACGAGTCATAGTGGTCAGTGTAGGGGTCGTACTTGTAGGTAGGAGCGAAATGTATTGGCGCCTCCTGGAAGTTGGCCAGTAAAAAGGGTTGGGCCGCTGAAGCTTTGGCCGACCGGCGCAGGTAGGAGAGCTGGTCATACTCCAAAAGTTGCTCCCACTCCTGGTATCTAATGAGTTCTTCGACCTTCTCCCTACTGAGATCGATACGGTAGTTGAGATCACCAGCCAGGATCACTAGTTCATGGTCCAAGATCTGTTGGCCGTCGCCACCATTAACAAAGAGAGGGAGATCTCCTTCTGACATAGCGAGGGCCTGGTCAACACCCTGGGCTACAGCTGAAGGCAGTGGGAGTTGTGTCTTTTTGAGGATAGTCGAAATGTCATTGTTGCGGGCCGAAATCTCCTTCTGGCCGGCAGCGATGTGGCAGTTGACTAAGGCGATGGAAGTATCATCCCAAGTAAGTCGTACCGTGATAGCCCCCTTATTCCCATGCAGGCCACCAAATCCGGTCTTCACTAAGCTAATTTCCACCTGATCGATGGGTTGGTCTTCTTTTATGAATATACATGTGAATAGTCCAACTAAATTCTGGCACTCTACCAGCTTGTAACCGCCAAGCTCATCAGCAGCCTTCTGAAGTCGGGCCTTGCCATCGTCGGTATCGTTGGGTGATGGCGTCCCCTGTCTCTTCTTCTTCTTGAAGATAGATTCTAATGATTTTTAAATAATGTTTAGGAAAAATAAGTTACTTGCAGTCATCTTTTTGGATTCGAGGTCGACAGTCTCCTGGAAGCCAACTACGATAAGGTCGGGCTTATCCTGGCCCAGCCAAGATTCGAGGAAGGTGGAGTTGGTTGAATTGGACAGCAGGTCGACCGGCTTGCAGGCGTCGATGTTCCAACTACAAACCCGAACGTTGACTTCACGCAGTGTGCAGTACTGCAGCCGGTTCTCCAATTTAGAAGCTATCCATGCGTTAGTATATATATTTAAAAATGTAAAGTTACCTTTCCAGTCGGATTCCAGTAGACCATCCCAGACTTTGATGCCTCCAGCCTCGTCATAAGAAACTAAGGGGAGTTGCACCGAAGGTTGGAGTGGCACTTGAACTACTAGGACTGAGTCGGTCACCAGCTAGACCGGCAATGGGGGCATCATGAGTCGAAAATACCTTCTTTAGTCGCCATTGGGAGCTGGGTAGACCATCCTTTACGTTCAAGTCGTAAACTAAGATCTGCGTTGTAACAGTAACCCATAGGTACCGATCCATGACCATCTGTAGACTGGCGATACGATAGGCCTGCAAGCTACAACTTACAATTCGCACCTTGTGAATAGCATCCACTATGGTAACTTTACCGTCGTGGTGGCCAAAGACAACCCAGTTCAAGTTGGAGCAGCTGGTGATACAGGTGACGTTACCCTTCGTTACTGGAAAGATCCAACCTAAATATCGAAGGGGTATTGGGTAGTGTTACGTCATAAGCTTCAATGTGTTTCAAGCTGGCGGTCCACAACGTATTCCCTACCACTGTGACGTGGGAGTTTTTACCCAGCTGGAGTTTACTGGTCCGCGCTTTAAATTCAAAGGTTGGGTTAGGTAACAGTAGTCCATCTTCACTACGTTCTGGCCAGCTTAGCAAGCTACCTCCCTCGTCTAAACTTACGATACGGTTGTGTACACGCGCCATAAACAGTACGGCGTAACTATGGCAACTTGCTCGACGATCGATCACTTTGCCTTCAGCTACGTCGACGCATAGGAGCTGTCCATCGTTGAGGCCGACCCAGACGTACCAACCCAGATCCTCGGCCAGCCTGGTAGGTCGGAATAATAGCGAAGTGACCTTGGATTCAGCTGGTAAGGTCAAATTTAGTATAAGTTCACCAGTCACTAAGTTGAATCCTTTGAGATACTGGCCTGCCCCCTGGCAGACGAGGAACCGGCCTAAAGTAGCCAAGCATCGGATGGGACCCTTGATTTGGACGTCAGGCCAGTCTAAGGTGGGTAACGAGCGATTGGGGTTCATTGAGTCGACGGTTACTGAGTCTAGAGGTAGAGGAGGGGAGCGTAGTCGATCGTGGCGTGGTCGAGCTGGTAGCGTCGGTAAAATCGGTTCGACTGTCGCCAATTCAGTTCTAGGTTTGGGCGGTAGACTTGGCTTCCTCTCAGCAACTCTTTCGCTGGGCTTAGGTGGGAGTTTGGGCTGAGGCTGAGGTTTAGGTTTGGAAAGCTCAGGTAGCTCAGGTGAAGTTTTCGGTTTCGGTTTGGGCTTAGGGGGTGGTGTAGTTCGAGATGGCTTTGGTGGTGCTGCAGGTGCTACAGGCTTTGCAGGCAGGGCTGGAGGTTGAACTGGCTTAGGAGGTCGACTAGGTAAGCTGGGAGGTTCACTCGAATTAATGCTTGCAGGGCTCGTACTTTCGTTTAAAGCGTCATCAAGTTTGGGCCGGGTAGGTAGTGCTGGTGGTTCACTTATTACCTCGAATGGATCCACTGGTTTCTTCTTCAATATGGGCTTAACCGGATTTCTGCCCAAGTTATCGGCGAACGGGTCAAATGTTGCCTCCTTCTCCTTATCGATAGCTTGCCACTGCTTGAGCTGCTGCTTAGACTTGGTGAAATTGGTGCTAGGGGTGAATGTCGAGTTTTCAAAGCTCTGCTTGGGTGAACTATCCTTACGATTTGTCGGTTTAAAACCCTTCAGTCGATTATCATTTATCAATTCCTTAGACTCAAACATTGACCTATCCTTGTCCCTGGGTAGCGGGAAGTCACTACGCTCCTGGCCCTTGCTGATATCTATTGAGGTATGTACTATGGTAGGCTTCGATGAGACTGTAACTATTTTTTTGGTAAGTAACTTTTCAACTGGGCTGGTTGGCTTCTTTAGCTCGTCGTTCGGAGGTTCACTTTGTTTTGGTGGACTCATCAATTTGGCGGGTTTAATTGGGATGGGTGGTGGCTTATTTAATTTAGTTGGTTTATCAATCACTTTAACTTAAAATAAATAACCATAATGTAAATTAAATTACCTGGCTCTTTGGTTTCTGTATCGTTGTTGAATTTTACCCATCCATTAAAAGCTGATTTGGGTACCTCGACCTCCACTTCCGACCTAGATTTCAGCTTGGGTTTCGGTGGTTCGAGTTGGTTATCCAGTTTGGAAGCTAAGCTTAAGTTCTGTATTCGGTCCTTGACCGACTGAAACTGTATTGGCTCCTCTGGATCCATCTTCAGTATCTTATTATTTATCTACACTTTTACTTTTGCAAACTCAACTGAGCAAGCTTCTTATCTCTTGTTTTCATAGCGACCCATTCCAATTCATAAATGGTGATGAAATCTAGTTGAAGATTCAAACTTGAAAGTCTATTGGTGGGTTTACGATCATTCTTTGAAGTCTCCTCACAAACTCCAAAGGCTGTTGGATGTAGTGGCTTTAGTATAAAGACTTATAACCCTTGACAAAAGCTTATAAACTTTGCATATATACCTTTATCAATAAAGCATGTTTTACTTGAACATGCTTTTGACAACAGCTTGGTATTTATTTTATGCAAGGCAGGCTATAAGTTTAATCTGAGTGGAAGAGAAACCTATATTTAAACTGTTGTAAGTATATGGTTGTATTTTGAAGCTATCTATTGAAAATATTACAAGTGCTATCAAACTTTAAATATAATGTACATTTGAAGAACTGATCCTTTCATGTATAGATTATACAGTCCATATAAAGTAATACAAAATAAATTTCAGTAGACACTAATGAACAGTTCAAAAAGCCTATTTATATAAATCCTTAAATACGTTCGAAGACAACGAGATGGTTTTCCATAGTTAATTCAGGGTAATCCTTGAACAGCACCTCCATAAACTCATCAGTAAACTTGCGTGTCTCTTCTTCACTATCAAAAACTTGTAGATCTTTCAAGCCAATTAACACGTTATTATACATACCCGAATGCAGCATAGTGGCATCAAATAGCACTTCAGTTTCTGGTAAAAGGTGGTTACATACCACCTTTAACGAATCTTCGACTTCTTTGAAGGATTGTAAGCGTTCACTTTCATCGCGCCAGTAGGTAGGAACGACTAAGCCTTGAAAAGGTTCATGTTGCAAGTTCTTGAGTTTGAGGAAGGTCTGCCACCTCGCATTTATGTGCTGGGAACCTTGGGGGAAGTTGGGGATGATGGTAGCTAGTAAGCCACCTACTTTCAACTCACATGCCCTATATTTCAAAAAGGTAGTCAAGGAAAGGTTGGCGATAGACTTGTATTTGGCTGCCTCATCGTCGGTAACCATAGAATTGTTAGCACAAATGGTTTTCGATAAAGGTGGACCATTGGGTAACCAATGCAAAGTGAAGAAAGAGGTAGCAAAGTCAATAGAGTTTTTTGGCATTATAGGTCCGTAGAAAGAGTTGCCGTTTATGAAGGTGTTGACTTTGTTGTTTTCATTTAAAAGCTGAGGGAGATAGTTGTAGGAAGTTTCAGTATTGCTTAGGCACTTGAAAACTTGGCTAAAGTCGTTGGATGGTAGATCGTTGAGGTAGATGTAGAAGGAGGTGTTGGTCTTATTGGAAACGAGGTCAGTGAGAACCTTCTTGTAGAGTAGGATGGTGTTATAACCTTGACTACAGCCAAAGTCGACGATAGTGAGTTCAGACTTGTCGCTGGTGATCAACCTTTTAAATTCATCTATAAAGTTTTAATGAGGTTGAATAGCTACATAGGTAGCTTACCCAGTTCCCTTAGAACGGTGTATCCTTCAAAGTTCTTGAGCCTTTGATAGAGGGACCGGTTGTTGTAATCTTCCATAGGCTTTGCATCTATACGGATTGTAAGCTTAGTTATAAAGGGAATATCGCTTACCGGAAACCTTGGTACTTTGACTTGTAGTAGTTGCTCTATCACTCGAAGTTGGCGACATTCTTTTAAAAAATTGTGACGTTCGAATTTGAGATGAGATATATTTATCAAAGGGAGATGTTTTATAGTTATAGTTCCACATTCATTAGTAATTCTAAAAGTGGCACCTGTTTACATAAAACTGATCTATTGAAGCACTTTGAGAAGCTTCTATAAGACTTGATATAGTGCAATGCCAATTTAGCTTATAAGCCATAGCCAGGCTGGTGATATAAGCCTTGTGTCCAAATTGTCATGACTACAATTCCAATTACTATTGTCGAAATAGGTGTATTTATTCGATCTAATGCTTTGAAAAAGTCATGTTCCTTTATGGATGGATTTGGCACCACACTTTATGTGCTATAAAGTAATTCATGAGGTATTGCTCTTTTTCGATATATTGCATATATACTTTAGAAACTCATTCTGAAATTTTAGCTGGAGTTTCGAAAGGACATTGAATTATATAGCTTCAAGCCTTAGCTATAAGCGTATGTATGTATAAAAGAGCCATGTAATTTTTAATATGGATCGATTTCTTGTCTCTATAATTTTGTCAAAATATTAGATTCACAGTATAGTATCCTATATATATACCCAAACTAAAATCTAATTTGCTTTGACCAAAAGATTTGAAACGAATTTGGAGCTTATGGATGTAAAAATTATAAGCTAGCTTTTATGGTCTACATATACTTGCCCTTTAACAAACTGATAGTATTTGATTACTTATTTCCATTGGAATGGACTGATAGAGGTATAAAAATCAAGCAAGTCGAGGTCCTAAAAAATCAAGTTCTATAAATAAGATTGGGACTAACTTTTGGATATACCTATTATGCAAAAGTTCCCAGATGTTGGATGATACTCAGGCCTTGCAATAATAAAAAGCTTTAAAGCATAGGATAGCGATAATTTATATAGCTATACTGGTATAATAGTATCTTGCAGTGCAAATTTATTTACTAAACTTTATAACGGTACAGTGACTCGTAACTACAGGCAAAAGCATATTTGTACAATTTTGAATGAGATATTTTAGCTACAAATTAAAAACCCAAAAAGTTATGAGAAAACTACTTCACCAATGACAATACTGTTAGATATATCCTTTTCAATACAAAATCCTTTGACTTTACCCAGTTTTGTTCGCTTTATATTGGAAAAGTTGGGGACAGCTGTTTGGTTATAAGGTAGGAGTGCTTCCCCAGATCTGCACGATGTGAAGTTGGGGATACTGGTAAACTTGATCAACTGTATTGAATGGACTTAGAAGTTCAATTCAAATAGATGGTATCACTCAAAGATTACAGATGTCCTATAAATTCAATTGTAAGAGCCTAACTTATGGGTACACTCAAGGTTTCATTTTTAGGAATAGTAATACAGCAGAGCTTGCTATGGGAGCTATATATACACTTTCATATTGGTAAAAAGCCTTTATTTGCTTTGTTTTGAAGTTGGTACAAAAACAGCATGAGGTTAACTACTATAAGTTGCAAGTCATCGAACGTCAGTTCAATCTTTTTATATGCATATAAAAGGTTCGGCAGGGTATGACAGAAACCAAAATCGAGTTGAAAGCAAACAATATACTAGTGTGGAGTCTAATTTAGTGCTAAACGAGCAATTTAATTGCAAAAATGAGTATATATACAAACATTCATAAAAAATACGTCGTAAGAATTATATAAATTAAAATCCCATTATCTATAAAGTATGCTAATCCGACTTCTAACCCTACTGACAATATTAAACTCCATACTATGTCAATGTACAAATCTAGTCCAACGTAAGGAAGTGCGGAATCTAACTCAAGTCGAAAAGAAGGACTTTTTGAATGCCATCGTCCTCCTAAAGCAAGAGAAATCCATGCAAACCCCTGGATACTCGACTTACGATGACTACACAGAACTTCACAGCAACTACTCTAGCCAAGCGCACGGCTATCCCCAATTTTTACCTTGGCATCGCCAGTTCATTAGGAACTTCGAAAAGGATCTGACGCGGATAGCTAAGAAGCCGATTACCCTACCGTTCTGGGACTGGAGTCAAGAGGACGCAAATAACCCTGAGCTGAGCCCAATGTTCGATCCTACTTGGTTTGGTGGTGATGGTGATCCCAACGAAAACTACTGTATCTCAACTAGTGCATTCAGCACTTTGAAAAGTGCTTTCCCTACCGCTAACACTTGCCTAAAGAGAGAGTTTGACAACAAAGACGGCACTATGTCTCCCTTTGTCTCTTTTAAAGCAATCACCTCCACGATTATGAGTCGCACCGTCTATTCCGACTTTGGAGAAAGATTGGAGGTGGCACATGGCACCACCCACGTCAACATAGGTGGTGATGTGGGAGATATGTCCTATATGTTTAGTCCTAACGAGTAATTTTTTATCTTTTATCTACTTGCTAACTTCAAATTTCAGCCCTTTGTTTTTCGTTCACCACTGCTTTATTGACATGCTATGGGCTAACTGGCAAATCAGAAATGCCAATGCTGTGCAGTACAACGGTAGGGATTCCAATGGCCGTACCTTGAAGGTCAGCGATATTATGCAACCGTTCAAAGTTGCCGTCGAATCAGTGTTGAATACGAAGGGAAGTAGTGAGCACTGCTATACCTACCCAGATTACACTGTAAAAGCCTCAGAAGATCAGTCGGTTCAGTTGGAAAGAGTAGGATCAGGTAAAGGTAATAGGAAGAGCCAGCTCAAGGAGCGTAATAGAAGACCTTTCAAGGGCTTGAAAGATGGATTCATCTTTAGGAACGGTATGAATCAAGCTAAAGTCCGGTGGATCGAGAAGGAGTTTAGGGATGCCGATGCCAAGCTAGATTCAAGGGATTGAAAACTAAGTTTATCGATATGGACAACAGATATCCTGATTTTGTTCGATCAACAAACAAGCAACTATATTTTTTTGAATATGATGGCTGATAGCTTGGCAAACTTTGCCTTATTTCCCGCACTCAAGTCTACAGCTTGGAATCTTGATATCTGAACCATAACTACCTGGCTAAAAACCAAAATATCTACCATTCCTAGATCCCTAGCTTATTTGAAGTTTTTATCAAGGTAGATTTGGCCTTATTAAATAAACCTCTAGTCCTAAGGCCCAGGTTACCATTTATAAAGTGGTATAGTAACCCAAACAGGGATGTGACTTTGATGTAGTGGCAACTTTTAACTCATTTTACCATAACTATCAGGGAAATAAGATTGATTTTATCCCATAAGCTATAGAGATCGGGTAGCTATTCCAACCTCAGGCCTTTTTAATATCTTGTAAGCTCTCTCACATTCCAAATAGGTATCATATGGTTAACCCATCGGTAACCACTAAAATATGTTATTATAAGTGGCATCTTCTATTAAGATGTTGCATAAAGTCTTTGATGAGCTTAATAGCTTTTGAAGGTACAGCTACTGAGTTAGAATGTATATAAAAGCATCAAAAATTTACTTCAAAAATACATATCAAGCTACTACAATCAATTTTAATATTTAAATCAAATATATCACAATATATCACCAACGAATTTTGAATTAAACTAATAAAATACTATAATTATAGTGTCTTGCTACAAAAAATATTTACACAGTTTTCAACAAATCTCAAAGGTATAACACTCCTACCAAAACTTGAAGGTTACAATCCAACTCCAATTACTTGTACTGTTCCAAATATCTACAATTACTTTAAAGCTTTTCAAACATTAACTACGATTGTCCTACCATTTTAGAACTGTTAACTTTGGAAAAAGTTGGCACTTTCAATTTTTCTGATATTGTACAAAAAATATAGTAACTGTCTCCTATTACAATATAGAGCTTTAATTTACCTTTGCCAAAAGGCCTCATAATTGTGGCTACATAGAGTATTGGTAAATGTCGAAAGTGAAGGTGGTAGTACTCCAAGCTTGATAGTGGAAACCATTCAAGTGGTACATTTAGCTATAGCAACGTTTAGGAAGACAACTTTAATCAAAATTTTGAAGATATATACGGAAATATGCTCAAGCTACACTTTAAAACAGTTATTACCTGAGAAAATAACTTGGAAGATCCAAAACTAGAAACCCATTATTAGTTTTAATTGACTTAAAGAAAATGCATCACTAGCTTCTTTTCCATTAATATTTGTATTTCAGACCATCCGTGCCCTGAATGTCCACCTCAGCGTACACTTCCCCAACATTTTAAAACTATTGCAATCAACTAAACTCTTCAATCCAATGCCAACGCCTTGACAATCAAAGACTCCTCTTTGACATGCTTAACCTCCATTGCATTTGAACTATCTTCATTAAACTCTTCTATAAATAAGCCATTAATACAAAATAAAAAACCAACTACATACCTTCTCTACTCCGCTCTTCCATCGAATTGTCGATAAATTTACATGGTAAATTGGGGTGCTTGAAATTTTTAGGTAGGTCGGGCAGTAACCAACTGGGTCGATCCAAAGGTATCTCGACTGGACTGTTGAACTTGTTGACGAACTCCATCTCTTCTTGACTCAAAACTTCATCGGAACTAAACCTTTTTACAAAACAAAAGAATTCTTCCATTAACCAATTTTGAAAAAACCATACGGTACCTTAAATATTCATTCAAACTGGAGTTGATACTCCACACCATCAACTTCCTAAGACAAGCTACCACCATACCAGTAACAACAGTTCCATCTAGACAATGAAAGTATATAGGCAAGTTGCCAGGCTGCATAATCAGCTGCAGGCAGGTAACTACTTTACTGTACCCAATAGATACGTTCTCCTTGGGTTTGTTAACACGTATCCACAAGTTGTCGATTTTGTTTTGGATACAGAACTTTACTAGTTGTTGGTCGGGTTGTTCGGGGATTAGGCTTACTATCGTTTTGAGTTTTAGACGTTTGAGGAAGCGGTAATTGCGGGGTTTGGGATAGCCACCTCGGTATACTTGAGCTTCTACCATGCCGAAACGGTAAGGCAGGTAGAGTTGGTGATCCTGTTTGTTATTTGGGTGCATACTCTATTTTATATTTTGAATTGTTGAGATAAAAGATGTTTAAATTTGAGTTGCCAACATTTTAGCCTGGAATGGCTTGGTGGATTTTAGCTTGTAAGCTTTAGTAGACATCCTTGGTGTATAAATTTGAAATTGCAAATAGATTGACCATTTATTGGTTCATCTACAGCCTTTTACCCTTTATCCCCAAAGTACAAAGTCCAAGTTTCAATACAAACAGCAAAAGGCACCATCTGATCTAAAACTACCCAAGTAGACAGTTTCCAATAGCCTAACATCAAGGCTTCCTCTACATACTAAAACACACATATTCTTTCAACCATTTGTTGGATTTGAAAGGTTCTGAGCAACCCAGCTACAATTTTGGTGGTAATCTAGTAATAGAAATTGACCTACGAACTTGGTATTATAAGCTCAATTTCCATACCTTGATTTTATAACTAAAAGATGCCGACAATCAAAATTTTCCCTAACAAACTACAGCTCTAAAGATAGGTAGTACACTACAAAAGTTAAAACAACTTCAAAAAGCTTTATGCAACTATACATATATTGGTTATAAAAATTTTATTAGTTCACTTCCCTTCACCACCTACAAAAATAAAGATATACTTGGACAGCTCCCCTACACCTCAAAAAATAAAAAATAAAATAAAGCACGTCAGCACTCGACAAAGATATATATAGATTTGGGGTCCGACTTCAAAATCCAGTTCCAACTGCCTTTATCCAACTGGAACTTTGCTTTGGTCAAATCATCCCTACCCATCAAAACTTTGGGCTGTAACCCTGTGCGTTCCACAATCTTCTCCATCAAATTATCAAAACTTAGCCCTTTGAGGTTAAAAGCTAGTAAATTGCCTTCGAACTCCAACTTGACCTTCATACTTTTTGTGTCGGCACCTCGCTCTTCATCACCACCTTCCATAGCTTCATCATTCTCGTTGATGTCTTCCAAAATCGTGTTACTAGGTTCCTCAAACAACGTGTTACTGTTCAAAAAGTTGAGTTGCTTTGTCAAAGGCAAAGTTTTGGGTATAGGGTCTAAAACTAATAGGTTGCGCTTCAAAGCTTCCACCAGGTTGAAGTCGGTTTCTCTCAGCTTAAAGAACTTTGATAAGACTTTGGTTAGATTGAGAACCTCTATCTCCAACTTGAACATGTCGTAAAAGTATACCTCCAGATCAATACAGTATTGAGCCAAGTTTTTAAGGTCGTTGTCATCAGTAACTTCCACCTTGTCGATAAAGTAAGGGAGTCTGGGTACTATCGTTTGGTTGGAATTCAAGCTGGAAGTTAAGTTCAAGGTAGAGGCCGGTATCTCATTTAAGGAGTAATTAATTAAAGCTTGCAGTTGGTAATCTAAGTTGAGAAGCTCGTCGTTCCTACGGAAGATCTTGATGGTTTGGTTCTTGGTCTTGAGGTGTAGAGGTAGGTAAACGATACCATCAACTTTGATAGGCTTTAGGACAATGAGATCCTTGTTCATCGGGTTGTTAGTGTCAACTTTCAAACCTAACTCCAACTCCTGGGTCAGAAACTCTAAGCCGGCTGAGTAGAAACTTTTGGAGGTGATGCTTGACCTACCGCCATCCGACCGTAGCCCATTGACGTTGAATTTGAGTTTGGAGGTGCGGTGTTCTTTAGTACTTGACTTTTCCTTGCTAGCCTCAAAGTAGTTAGTACTGTTAGTTGAAGCGGTAGGGGATATGGGAATGGAAGCCGAGTTGGACTCTTGAATACGGACGTATACCTTCAAAATCTTACCAGGGATACCTAACTTGCCTATAGGTTTGGCTAGATAGTAGTCTTCTACACTGTCGATGATCCACAGACTGTCGTCCTTGTTGACTTCCAAGTACCCCGACTCCTTAGGTTTGATATCTTGGATAGCGAACCCGATTTTATTTTTGACAGACGCTTCCCCATTACTGCTGGCATTACTGCTGTCATTGTTGCCAGCATTTATCTCCGAGATGGAATTTAAACTTTTGGGGGCTAAATAGGATACCATACTCTTAGAAACTAGGCCTTTGGTTTGGGTAGTTAGATCGTAAACCAGGTAGTAGCTGGGATTGTCGTATTCAGGAAGTACTATGAATGTTTGGTTCTTGTGGAAACTTAACTCTTCGTCGGTTTGGGCTTGATAGTCCTGTAAAGTTCTAGCTGTGCCGTGTATAACTGACTGCCTTCGGTTGTTCTCTCGGTTGGATCTAGTGGGTGGGTTTATAGTTGCGTAAGGTGGTAGAGCTAAGGGCATTGAAATTTTACGATCTGCAGTTGCACTTGTATTTATTTTTGAAGGATATCGAAGTGGTTGTAAACTTAGCCTCTCACTTGAAAAACGAAAACTTCAATTTGACGATTTTCAACTATTGAAAGTTAGGTTTGTTGTGGTACTGATGGAAAAGTTCCTTACCAAGATATAAGTTACTCCTAAAACTTTTATAGTGCAGTTTGTTGGATTCATTTGGATTGAAAGGTTGGTAAATACAATTATCCGACATCTTCCAGGTCCTTGAAATTATTAGCCAACTGTTACCAATAGCTGCCACATATAAATCAAATTGGTTGGCTAGCTTATATTCTTGATTGTTATTTAAGTTTTAGTTCGGATTTAGGAATTTGCCAATAGCAAATATTTGGATAGAATACTTTAAACTTGATCACTTGATCAATATCAATTTATCAAAATTGATATCATAGTTTAGTAGGACGCTTTTGATTGATTCGGATAAATAGTTATTAGGTTGGATGGTGTCCTGGACTATAACCAAGAAGACTAGATGCGAATACGGTATAGACTTTGACAGGCCCAATGACCCATCTATCAGAGTATAGGGTGTGTAGAAGTATAAATTTATAGCTGATCAAGCCTCTCTATATCATATATCTTTAATGCTTGAAGACGAAAGGAACTTATTGCTTTAACAACAAATACCTTTACACCAGCATCAGCAATTGATGAAATACGCTGTTAAATCAACTGTAAATCCAATATATAAAACTTCACCATATTCAACTTTTACAGATCTATCCCTATATCCACTTACAACTTTAGGTATCCCTATCAACAATGCCACATTGAATCATATACCGACAAGCCAAAATATATTTATGTAGATCAAAAAGATACAAATCTGATGGCCAGGTACTATATATCTCGAACGAAAGAGGTAAAAGCAGTACCCATATTTTAGGTATCTAAAGATATTTCAACATCCAATCACTACTACATAAAGAAAAATATTCACATGTGGTAGGATTCGAAAATGTACTGTGTATGCTATTGGTTTGGATGGTTTTCCTTTTATAGCAGTACTAGAAGAGTAGGTATACAGTAACTATTGTATAAGACTTTGTAGTTAATGTACTTATTCTCGGTGCTTTAAGCCGTGTAAACTTTTCGATGAAGGCTCAAAGCTGCCTACAACTTTTATTGGAGATGGGGGTAGACGACTAAAAGCCGTATGATTGCCATGAGCTTCGAGACTTAGGTAAGATATTAAAGCTAAAATGATGGGAGGCATGCAGGTAAATGAAATAAGATTGAACAACAAGCTATGTGGTGTTGTATGGATGTAGGTATAGGCTCTGTAAGCTGCTTCAATTACAATAAGCTATAAATCCACATCCTCGGTATCTACAATTTATAATTAGATTCTATTCATATTTTATTGTGTATGAAAGTGATAACGAGACTTCAAATATACTATATTATCCCAAAGTTAACTGTAAAATTGACTCAGTTGAACAGTTTGATTATGGGTACATTTATCGTACAATTTCTATCAAATTGTAACCTAAATTCTCGTTGCATTTCAAATAAGCTATTCAATTAAAATTGGCAACTTTTTTAGTTGAATTCGAAATTGAGGATTTATGACAGTACAATTCAATATAAGCTAACTGCATTGAAAATGATTAGTTCTCAAGGTACAACTTTTAGATAAAGTTGAAAATTACCTACGAATTGTAGATGCAAACTTCAACTTGTACTATCTCAACCATCTTAAACTTTTACCAACTCACTATCAATGCTTCCTTTATTGCAAAATTTCAAATCTACATCTTTACTTTCTATAAGCTTTTTCTTTCAGCTATATCAAACTACCCAATTTCCTTCAAATCGATTTTCGAAAAGGAAATGACGTAAACTTATTCCTCTCTATAAAGCGACCTTTGGTATAGTTGTCAGTTGTCAGTTTTCCAAAAGTTTGTCGCAGATGTCCAATTCCAACATCCAAAATAGCAAAGTCAACGTAGTACTAGGGTAACTTTATATAGTACAATGTTTTGTTAATTTTTTAAACTAGTACTATGACCTTTGGCAGTTCAGGGGAAGGTTCAAGAGTCCACTGACAAGGAAGATGTTCAACAGATATTATCTTTATTTCAAAGTTTTGGGTACTCTGAACTAGGTAAATTTATTGACTTTACCATCATATCAATCACATTTACTATATTTCTAAAAATAAAGATACGGCCCGTATGTACTGTGAGGGTAATACCGAAAAAGTGCCTATTTTCTTCCTTGACCCCTACTAACCACACATTTAAAAACAGATGTTAGGTGAACTACAAGTTCAAAAAGGACAGCAGCCCTTCACCCTAGCAACTAAAGTCTACCCTTTTAAAAGTGGAGACCACTTGCCCGAAAATTTGCGCAAAACCTTTGAAATTTCATTGCAAGCTTTGCAAAGTAACTATGTAGATATCTTCTATTTACATGCACCCGACCATACCACTGATATTTCACTGACCTTATCGGAAGTCGATAGACTTTATAAAGAAGGCAAGTTTAAACAGGTGTCTTTTACTTTGGAAATGTATATAGCTAATATATTTTTAGTTTGCTCTGTCCAACTACACGGCTTGGCAAGTAGTCGAAATTTACTACCTGTGTAAGCTACACAACTACGTACTACCTACTATCTACCAAGGCATGGTACTTTTTATTTAACTAAACTGAAACATTGACATATCTATCAAAATAGTATAACTTACTGACTCGAGACGTCGAATCAGAACTACTACCTGCTCTAAAGAAGCTGAACATCAAGTTCTACGCCTACAATCCACTGTGTGGTGGGTTGGTCGTCAAGAGAGAGGAAGTAGATAAAGAAGTCGAATTAGGTTCACGGTTCGATACTAAAACCAACCAAGGCCAGCGGTACCTCAATTTTCATTTCTACTTATCTTTCCACTTTATATACTAAACATTATCCTAAGCTATCGTCAACGGTACTGGAACTCCATCTACTTCCAAGCGGTTCAAGATATTGTCGAAGTTGCCTCCACTTTCAATATCACCCCAACTGAAGTTGCCTTACGTTGGTTGGCCAACCACTCCAAAATTACTCCTATAGATGGTCAAGATGGTAAAATATTTGGTTCAAATTTGTTTATTTATATACAAAATATAGCCATCATCATTGGAGTCAGTTCGTTGAAGCATACCGAAGCCAACTTGAAAGATGCCAACAAGGGTCCCTTACCCAAAGAAGTTTTGGAGATCATCGAGAAATCTTGGTTGCTTGTCAAACCGAACTGCCCCAAGTACTTTAGATAAAGTAATCCCTTCTTTGATTGAAGTTATATATATATTGATATCATTATTGGTAACTTAGTTTAAAGATAGAATTGTACTTTTCAGTTTCCTATTCAACTAAAGAAGGTTGGTGATCAGCCAGGGTACCTTCTCTATTCGTTTATCCTTAGTTTATACAACTTCGGGTCTACTGTGGTAACTTTTATTCCTTCCAACTCTTAATTTTCAAGTTTCTGCACCTTAACTCCCTACTACCTTACAATTGAAAATGAACTTTGATTCTATAAAGATAAATTAGATGTTAAATAAGAAAGCTTGTATCACTAAAAAGTGATAATTTATCAAAAAATACACAAAGATACATCTATAGAAAACATAGCCAAAGCTTAATCTACCTTTATTTTTTACTACTAGTTGCCATCGGAATCGTAGTTAAACTCCATAGCTGCTTTCAATTCAGGGTGGTTAAACCAATCAATCTGAGATTCCAAAACTAAGTTCTAATGAAAGGATAGTAAAATCATGTTAGCTAAGGTATCAAAATAAAAAACTACATTCAGGATGAGGTGATACAATGTCAACTTTTGTTTGGATTTCTTGAGCTGCTTCTTCAATTCGATTGTGGAAGTTCGATCATGTAGCTCCGTTTGCCTTTAAAAAAAATGTAAAGTTCATAAATTATGCAACATTTTAAAAAGCAAACCCACCCTTCCTTCTGTTCATTTACAAGTTGGTTCCACACAATAACTTTGGAGTTGTTCTCTACCAATTGCTCTAATGAAGCAAAAGGAAAAAGGAAAGAGATTGAACAAGACGTATACTATATATATAAATCTTTACCTTTAACTTTCTGTTCCAAATTGTGCAAGTCCAACTTTCCTTTATCAATCTTTTGAACCAACTTTTCTACTTCTGTATCTAAATTCAACAACTCCAAATTCCTTTCCATTAAAGCTTTATCTTCTTTCTTAGTAGAATGAACTTTTTTCAAAAGTTCCAAGCCGCTAACCACCCTATTTAAAAATAAAACCCTTTATCAGAAATGATATATACTTTTAAAAACTTACGTTTCAGTAGCCAGATGTTGATTTGTTTGAATACTCTTCAACTCTCGATAAGTTTTGTAAAGTCCCTTCAACTCTATTCTCACCTTATCTATCTGCTCTTCGCTATCTTCTTCAACAGTAGGAATGCTATGACTTTGTACTAACTATATATATCAATTTATTACAAAATAAAAACCAAGTACTTACAAGTTGCTAGTTCTACTTGATAATCCTTAACTTTAAGCTCCAATTGATTGAAATACGTTTTCCACAGTTCGTATTCTTGTAAACTTTTATTTTCAGGATAGCTTTTCCTTTGGGATGTCGGTTTTAGACTGGTGGAAGGTAGATGGAGGTCAGCGTGTGTTAGTTTGCTCATTTTAAAAGGATTGTTTTGTCTGAAGATGTTGACCTTGATTCACTTTTTCTCTTGAGATGGATCGACAAGCTAATGTGCTCAAGCTCCAAATTTATTTAATTCTAATCCAAATAGCAAAGCAAAATGTTGGGTTGTTGATAAACCAGATTACGTCATAATATATACTTTACCAATAAAATCGCTGATCTATTGGACATAAATTGTCCAAAATTAGGACAATTTATTCAATTTTTGGAAAGACTAAACATAAAGCACCGTTGATCCAGTTCTTTCCTACAAATAAAGAAGAGCAAGAACAAAAATACCACGTCGTCAAAGTAGAACATTACAAGTCCAATTTTATTACTATGCCCACTAAATCTAACTACAGCCTCCAACTACTACCCGATACGATCCTCGAAGAGATATTACTTCACCTACCGGCCATCGACTTAGCAGAACTTCAATTCCTATCCAAGACCATATTTCAACTAAGTTTACCTCTAACATTAAACAAACTCAACTTACACCTATTAAGCGAGAAGCTATTGAATGCTGAGAAAGATAGGAATAGTAAAGATACTTGGATGGATAAGTATAAAAAACACATATCGTATATCGAATGTAACTATAGAATGACTAAGGGTATGGCTCACCTCTTTAAAAACTTTATCAACATCAGGCACCTCAAATTAACTTGGTACCGAAACTATGATCAACAACTTGACTTATCGACATTTAAAGATCTTAAGGTAGAAAAGCTGGAACTATCAGTCGACGGACTACCTCGAACCGATGTATTAGCTAACTTTCCCAAAGTCAAGGAGCTCTACCTAAGTTTCTACGACTACCACATTGACAACATAAAAGCTAGTTTAAAACATTTTAGGTTGGAAAGCTTGAAGAAGTTGAGGCTACGATTCTACTTTTACCACATCCAAACTTTGGAACTCGTTAATCTGTATTTCCCCAAGCTGGTAAATTTGGAGATCGAGTCCAAGAAATTGACCAACACCCATACCAGCCCTAACATGGTATATTTCGACAACTTACAAAGTTTTCAATTCAATTTGGTCTACAACTTTCTAAACTTTATTTTGATCCTCGGCACCTCTAAGAACTACCCTTCCTTACGACATCTGACAACGATGGTAGGTAGTAGTCAACTCGACTTCAATAAAGATTTCTGGCTACAAAACTGGACTCAACTTTCGACTTTGGAGATCAAACTCACCTGCCTTAACCTCAACCTTCTATCTACCAGCTACTGTAACTTACAAACTTTAAAGTTAAGCTTGGATCGGTCGCTAAATAGTGTCGAATTCAACAAGCTGTTTCAACTGGAATGTTTAAAGCACCTGTATTTGAAAGGCAATATCAACGATAGGCTGTTTGATCTTGTATTAAGTAGAGCAAGTTTGAGTTTGTTGAGTTTGGATGGAGAGTTTAGTTTAGGTATATCGTTCTTGATGTTTTTGATTTCACAGCTTAAGGATGTTCGTACCTTGGAATTGAGGATGGTCAACTACCCCAACAGCTTTTTCAAGTTCGATGGTCCACTACCGACAAAAGGTGTCAAGTTCGAGAAGTTGCAGTTCGTCAAGCTACCTACCTTCAATAACAAGTTGAAAAGTTGGCTGCAGAGTTGTAGTCCTCAGGCTTCGTTTCACTTGAGCTAGGTTATTTTGTAGTAGTAGAGCTTTTAAATATTTTGATGAATAGCTCAATCGAGTATATTACTTTTACATTTTAAATATTTATATTGACGTATACTATAGATTTTACTTTTATTTATGCATATCCCTGCACAGTTCCCTTCTGCTTTGGCCTATCTAGTTATTACTACTCTACATTGTCCAGCTTCAAATAAAACACTTGGATATATTTATTCAATCTGTTTGTAGTCAAAACATATATATTTCGAGCAATTAAATCACTACTCATATTGCTGGCTATATATAAATATAAATACAAGGCTTTAGTGACACCTATTTGTTCTCCTTTTCCAACCTGGTTATCTAAACTTGTAAAGGCAATGTTACAAGCTTCCAGCCAACTGCAAAAGTTTTATGCGATGTCAAGTTAAATCATAAAGCTTAATATAGCATACAATTTTGCAGATGCAGTTGAAAGAATAGCTTTTGGAAATTATTTGATCATCCTTCTCCAGCTCACTAAAGAAATTAGTTGACGTAACCCAAGGAAGCCTATATAAAGAGCTCAACGATTACTATAGTTTTCCAACTTTCAAGTACTACCATTCAACTCTATTTCACTCCTTCAATACAAATTTAAGCTTAGCAAAAAATGTTCTTCAACAGATTGATTCTCTCAAGGAAGCTAACAACCTCAACTCTCAAGCCCAAACTAGCGTTCATAGGAGGCGGTAACATGAGTAAAGCTATTATAGGCGGCCTACTTACCAAAAACTTTTTACCAACCTCCATATCAGTTTCTGAACCCAATCCCAATGGTCTAACCCAGCTGCAAAACCAATTTAAAGATATACATATCACCTCCAACAACTTCGAAGCTGTTCAAGGTGCCGACGCTATAATATTAGGAGTTAAACCTACAGTTGTAAAGCCTGTTTTAGCCGATAGTAAGCTACGCTCTCAGCTGGAAAACCTATGTAAGACTAAAGCGAACCCTCCCGTCCTTATCTCTGTTGCAGCTGGTGTCAAAATTGCCACCTTCCAACGCCTTTTGCAAGGCCTACCCAAAGTCGACGTAGTTCGTGTCATGCCCAATACCCCTAGTTTGGTAGGTCTAGGTGCGGTAGGTTTATTTTGCGATCCGTCAACCTCCCAGAACAGTAAGCAATTAGCTTGAAACGGTGTTACAGTCGGTCGTATCGCAAAGTTGTAAAAGTTTGATTTGGGTCGATGCCGAAAATTCGATTGATACGGTTACGGCGGTAAGCGGCAGTGGCCCGGCTTACTACTTCTACTTTATGCAACTTATGGTAGAGGAAGGGATAAGACTAGGTCTAACTCAGGATCAAGCTTTACGACTAGTAGCCGCTACTGCTTTAGGTGCTTCGCAGATGGTTGTCAACCAGTGTTTGAATTCGGAAAAGGATAGCCAAATTGATTTGGAAGAGCTAAGGAAACGGGTGACTTCCCCCAACGGAACTACCCATCAGGCGATTGAGTCGTTCAAGAAGGATGAAGGACTGAAGGTCCAGGTACGCAAAGCGATGCAAGCTTGCTACGACCGGTCGGTTGAACTTGGTAACGAACTCGATGATGTATAGACACCTTGCCAATCGTATACTTTTAGATTTTTTGTTCAAGAAATAAAATTTAGATATATAACTTATGTCTATCAAATAGTTATAATATAGTAATTTATTCAAGATGCTTGTACAAAAATTTGACAGAAATATTGACAGTTTCATTAGCGCGTCTCTTGTTATTTAGATCTTCAAAGCTATCACAGACTAATTCCAACTTTATGGAAGATACTGGTGAAGTCGTAAACTACACTTTTCAATACTAGCCTAGAGTTAACTTTATCAAACTCATACGTCTGCTGAAAATAGTAGTTAAAATGCAATTTCATTTAAATATAATGCCGGCTGTTTCTTACTGGAGATAGCAATGATAGTAATCGACATCTTATATACCCCAACAATCCATATGGTTCGAAGTAGAGAGGTGCAACAAGACACCGGCTTTAGAAGTAAGATAAATCCAACTTCAAATTGAAGTAATGGTGCATCTTTTGATATCATATAGGACATACAATTTAAAGGCATAACTTCTCGCTCGAGTCAACATCTCCTCTAAGCTACAGATCGTTAACCCAGTTTATAAGGCTGAGACTACCATTTTGAATGAATGATCAATTTAATCTCAACTTCCTATAAAGAAATCGAGGACAATAAAACTAAACTAGGCTTCTACTACCAGATCATATAATTACAAGATGTTGTTGATAAAACCTAAGATGCATTTTAAATCGACTTAAGGTATGACTGACATCAAAGCCTCTGATGATATAGATTTACATACCACCTACCTTTTCAATTTTGCCTATGGGTCAGTAAGTTGAGACTGTAGATGATGTAGTTAGCAAGCCTTTGCGAAAGTGATTTGCACCCTTTTTGAGGTTGAATACCTGTATTTTTGGCTTGATTTGTAAAAGCTATTTAATATAGTTGATGAGATACTGTATCGATCTAAAACGTACTGCTTTAATTTTGGCTGGTAGGGGCTGCGACTTAAAAGGATAATGTACACTTGTTAATATAGACCCCATATAAATGCAAACTAAATCCACTTACTCTGGGACAACTTTCGATATCTTGGGAATGAGATTTTGAATCAAAGTTCAAATCTAAACACTTATAGATAGTCCAAGAATTCTGCAAGTGTGCTAATTTCGATCAAATGTTCTAATAAAATATTTATAACTATTTTTCTTTGTCTCACCTTTGAAAACTAACTTACCAATTTATTGGTAATCCATCAAGAATTGACAGCAGCTTTAATTCCTAGTCAAGTGAAAAATGTATATTAAGAACGATCAAACCTAAGTTAAAACTACAAAGCGATGTAAATCAGAGCGTTAGTTACCTTTGCAGTGGCTGCTAACTGCTTCCTCCACTCCTGTATAAACACCAACAACCTATTTTTACTGCCTTCAAGCCCATCTTCCAGCTTAACTCTCCAAGACAAATGATCCAAGCTAGATATCCAGCTCACAATCCTCAACTTCCTGTGAGGCCCAACTAGAGTCCGCATCACCAAACCAGGTTTAACTACACCAACTCCAGTAAAAAAAATATAAAGTAGGAGTACAAGAGTTGTACGATGTCACTTGCTTAGCTGCCTACGAAACCCACACCAATAAAGATAGTCAGACCAGGAAGCTTCAGAATTGGATCAAAGCTACCAACTAAGATGCCTTCTATAAGCTCTGGTCCCGAGAATAAATACATAAACTCAAGTGGCCACACCGGGGAGATATTCATGAACTGTAAAGATGATATCTGCAAAAGCATCAAGTACTATCACAACGCTAGCCATAAGATGGATATTATAGCTCCGCTACTTTTAGCTAAACCAACTACTAACTTTCTTCTAGCTTTGCAATTCGCAACTAAGCGAGTTGCAAGTCTGTAAGTTCGAAAAGGAAGGCATGAGTTATTCAAAAAATATACACCTATATCTATTACCCTAAAGTATTATCTTTTCTCGTTTTTTTCAACTGGAATCATCGAAAGTTTGATAGCCTCGTAACTAAAAGTACATTTTGTACCTATATCAATTTAATACCAATGCAAATTGTTTTGAAAATTGGCTATTTGTAAAATCCACCTTTAGCAAACCTAAGCAAAATAGCCACTATTAAGCTCTATATCCTCATACCATCTATTCTAAAACCTTTGATATCAAGTTATACAGCATATAGCACTTCCATTCCAACCTACCGAGCTTCCACAGCTTTTTACAAAAAGTATAGCAGTTTACCAGCTTGGAAAGTAGGAAAATGAGATCCAAATGAATGTTTTAGATTCCATCAAAATATATTATTATATTTGGAGCTTGTTGTTTGGCATCTCCCTTTTGCTTTAGCTTATTATACTAAATCCTTTAATTTGGTAAAAAATTTGAGATGGTTCAATTTTCGAGTAAGATATGGTGGGTTGTTAAAACTAAGATCTACTGTAAATAGTCTACCTTAAGGAAAATTGCATATACTGGAATTTTGAATATATACCTTTCCAAATATACAATTGTATAAAAATCATACATGTAGTTTTCTATTTGGTACCTATATGACTCGATATAATCTATTGGATGGATGTAGCTGAGAAATCAATACCACATTTGTTAGAAACTCAACCTCCCAAATCGATAGAAATGCTTTGCAAAAAGCGGACACAAAGTATATGAGCTCAAGCACCATGTTGTTGGTATGCTTGGAACATTCATTGCTACTTATAAACCCCAAGTACTTCAAATATATATATAAATTGTTGGATGGAAACCTCGATTCTAATTGAACCCAAACTACTGTAAATCCATCTTCAAATAACAATCTTATACAATCGAAATGATATAAATTTATCCTATATAAAGTTACTAATGTTACCTTTCCCTTCCAAAAAGTCTGAAGTAAAGGCGATGGAAGCTATTTTGATATAAAATTGGAATAAAACTCATCTCCAGTGTTTAAATACAAGTGCTATTCCAAGTCATCAAAGACTGTTTTGATGCCTACTTGAAGCTTATCCTAAAAGCATTCCTCAAACTTACATTTTAGTTATCAAATCTAATATAGCTGACCTGAGCTTTGCCAAGTTAGGACCATTTCAATTCTGTACCAGCTGTGCAGCTACAACTAGTCACATCAATAATTCACCACTACAGCAACAAAATCGAAGATTCTATAGGAAATTTATAAAACAGTAGAATGTGAAACTTGACCTAACAAACTTTAAATTTTAGCTAAAAGGCATGATGAAACTAGTCACTTGATAAACCCAACCCTCGATTCTGTTGGAAAGCTTATATAAGTGACGTTTGCACTTTTATTTTCAAACTTTACGTTCTACAAGAGATTTTTGAGATGGGAGACCTACACTCCAGGAAGAAGAGTACTAACACCAAGTCCGAGTCAACCGACGAGACTAACCCCTTACTCTCCAAGCTAGAACTGCAACGGTACCACTACAATCTCAATAACTCCAAAAGCTTCTTAAAATTCTTTTCGTTGGCTGTAGTCGTACTATCTCTACCCCTATTTTATTTCATCTACCAGTACTACTACATCGATACAACCCTGCAACTATTCAATATCAATGACTTGGAAAGTTTTGATGATATTTATAATAAGGAAAACTTTTACGGTTTAACCAATTTCAAACTTTCCAGCTTCAAGACATTGAACTCAACCAGTGGTGATTTTATCTACAACACTGACAAAGGAATCGATAGCTTAGTTGTAAAAGATGGAAAAATCGACTTTTTAGGTAGCTTTACCGACCTACAGCTGATGTACAATATCGGCAATAAGAAGTTCAAAGTCTTTGACTTGGAAGGCAAAGCCATCATGCCCGGGCTAATAGATTCTCACGGGCACATACTACACTACGCTAAAGCATTGCAAACTATCAACCTGAAAGCCACCTCAAGCCTAGCTGAAATCCAGACTGAAGTTCGAAACTTCTACAAGGACAACAAAGATAAAAAGTTTATTGAGGGGTACGGTTGGGACCAAAACAAGTTCAAGGAGCCCAGACTACCAACTTTTAGAGACTTAACTTTCACTGATTCAAAATTGAATTCCAAACTTATTTTGTTGACGCGGGCTGACTACCACGGCAAGTTGATTAACGAAGCACTACTTTCCAAACTCATCGAAAAGCACCCTGAAGTTAAGGACCCCAAGTTCGAGGTGGATGGAGGGCAGATCTTAAGGTTCAAGGACGGTACGCCTACCGGCCTATTTATCGATAATGCCATGAATTTGTTGGAGGATGTTATGCCAAAGTTGGACGAAGTCGAAATCGAAAATTTGATATTGCAAGCGCAACATAGTTTGGTAGAAAAAGGAGTGACTACTGTCGTAGATGCAGGTACTGAGCTATCAACTTTAAAGGTGCTACGCAAGTTAAGCTTAAGTAACAAGTTGAAAGTTCGCATCAGTTCATTCGTTTGGTGCTCGCATTCTGACATTTTCTGCGACAATGCTTCTAGCTTCAAGGATGGAAAATTGGGCTTGAATCTGTACCCTTCCAAAGTCTCCGCAAACTTCAGGTCAAAGGTGTCAAGTTCATCTTGGACGGAGCTTTAGGTAGTTACGGGGCCAGTCTCCTACAGCCTTACTCTGACAACAAAGGGTTCAAAGGCACGCTGCTGCTGAGTGAAGAACAACTCTTAGCTCGCATGAAGCTGTGGTTTGGAAATGGGTACCAGATCAACGTGCACGCTATCGGAGATAACGCCAACCGCAAGGCACTGGATTGTTTTGAGAAGTTGCGAGATGAAGTTGGCGCCGAAGCTTTTAAGGCTCGAAGGAATCGCATCGAGCATGCTCAGATTTTGGTATACTTTTCGTTTAGCACGCTTTTTAATTATTGACATTTACCTTTTAGACGGAAGTGGATATTCCTAGGTTCTCCAAGTTGGATGTTATACCTTCGATACAACCCACCCACGGTAAACTAACGATATGCATTGAAACTACTAATTCTACTTTAGCTACTACTGACATGCTGTACGCCGAACACCGACTCCAAGCTTCAAGACTCGAATTCGCTTACTGTCCTGTCAAACTCCTAGATGCCAAGTAAACTATCGCCTCCATATATCCCTATACTAACACGAAAATAATAGAGTTAAACACCTACCATTATCTACCTGACTTCCCCGTAGAACCCATTGACCCCATCGGAACCTTCTACGCTGCAACCACCCGCCACTCTTTAAAAACCTACCAACTCCAAAAAGCTACAGAGTTGGTATCCCCAAACAGAAGTTATCTAAGGTTCAGACGTTAAAGGGGATGACTATCGATGGTGCCTACTCTACTTTCTTGGACGAAGATATCGGCAGCTTGGAGGTTGGCAAACTAGCCGACTTTTTGATAGTCGATGGTAAGTGGGAGGAGTTGGATGTGGAGAAGTTAACCTACGCGAAGGTGGAGAAGCTGTTGAAGGTTGAAAGGACGTTTGTAGGTGGAAAGAAGGTTCATTAATTTTCGAAATAAATATGAGTATTGATGAAAAATATTATTAAAACTTCCAAAATTTAATATAAGGCCACGATTCCAAAGTTTTGGATATTAAATTCATTCTTTTAAACTTCAATTCTGATGGCTACTTTGCTAATAAAGATAACTGGGAGACCTACAATCAACTGGTAAGGCCAGCTTCCTTAGCTAGTCCATAGAATATGGAATCTTTTCGTTTCAAAAGAGCATTGGGGCTATCGAACTCGGCAACCATACCTTTGTCCAAAACTAAGATACGGTCCCCATCCATAACAGTGTTGATACGATGGGCAATTGTCAAGACGGTACAGTGACTGAAGGCCTCCCTTATAGTTTGTTGAATCAAGTTGTCGGTTTGGTAGTCGATGGCGGCGGTAGCTTCATCCAAGACCAATAGTGAAGATTTACGGAGTAGAGCACGGGCTAAGCAGATGAGTTGACGTTGGCCAACTGAAAAATTGTCACCTCCTAAAAATATGCATTAATAAACTAAAAAGGAAGTGCAAATTACCTTGAGAAACAGTGGCATCCAACTTACCTTCCATACCTTGAATATGCTCTTGTAAGTTGGCATGGTCCAGAGCCCTCCACAGATCGGCATCGTCCATAGTCCCAAACGGATCCAAATTGTTTCGTACCGTACCTGCAAAAAGTACTGGATCCTGGGGGATGATTGAAATTTGGGACCTTAGGTCATGTAGCGCCAACTTAGAGATATCGACGCCATCAATAAGAATGGAACCAGAGGTGGCTTCGACAATTCGAAACAGTGCTAGGGTCAAAGATGATTTACCTGCTCCAGTTCTACCGACGATACCAACTTTTTGCCTCGGCTCAACTTTCAAACTGATATCGTCGAGGACCAAATCCAAACCAGCTCTATACCGTGTGGAGTAGTTCCTAAATTCGACGGCCCCAGTGCTCGGCCACGACACTGGTGCCGGTAGAGCCTTACCGAGAACCTCATCGCGATCCAATTTGATGGCGGTAGGATCTTCCTTGTTGGCAGCTGCTGTTGAGTCGTAGGGGGCTTCTGAAGGCAATTCGATATACTCCTTGACCCGCTCCATGGACACGATGTTGGTTTCAATCTCACAGTACAACCGAATGCACCAGTTTAAGCACTGAGTCACGTTTAAGGCGTAGGTTACCGACAGGCCGACGGCGCCCTTATCAATCTTTAAGCCCCAGTACAGAGTTAAGACAGCGAACAAAGCGGAGCTGAAGATGATGACAGCACCCAGAAACTCTAGACGTACGGCCAGCCATCGGTTTAACGAGGCGGAGGGGTAGTACGCTTTGAGATTGCGCTCCAATCGATCCTCATTCTCAGCTACGAAGCGAGACTGCTGCTGGTACGCACGAATGGAAGTAACCCCGCCTATGGTCTCCTGGAATTGGGCAAACACGGGGGATCTGGAGACCGAATCCAACCGTTTCAACTCGCGGGAAGTCTGCAAAAAATATCGCTGGATGTAGACGTAGAGTACTCCCAACACAACTACCAGTCCAGAGAAGGCGGGTGTGGTGAAGGAAATGACACCCAGCACAAAAATGACTACCATCAGAGTCTGAATGAAGCCACCGAAGGAATTGGGTAAGTTTTCATCAATAGTCGATTGGTCCTTGGAGAATCTATTGACGATGCGACCTAAAGGTGTAGTGTCAAAGAAAGACATGGGCGCTCGCACCACCGAAACCAGCATGGAGTTGTGGGTGGTCTTGGCAGCACGCAACCCACAGACAACATAAAGTACGACGTACTGGATGAAAGTTATGGAGGCAGTACCGATACTTATAGCACCGTAGATACCTAGATTGTAGACTGGGCTGAAATTTGCACCTTCGTTGGTCCAGCTCTTTAGCCACATTATGCCGGCTAAGGTGCCGGCTTGGGCTACAACGGTAAGTAGGAGAAAGATGATAATGTTTCGGAAGGAGCAGGCCTTGAAGTAGGCCAGATAGATAGAAGTGGAAACATTACCTTGGGCCGACTCTTCAACCGTAATCTGTCGATCTACTAAACTATTCTCAGTATCCAGGCTACAATGTCGAATGGAGGCTACAGAGGCTGGTCGTGAGATTTGATAGCTGGATTGGGAGGCCGAACCATATGGCGTGTTGGATTCTTCTGCTTTCAATTTAGAAACTGAAGCCGGAGTAAGGATACTTTGATTTCCTATCGACTTACCCAACTGACTTGTTGAATCTTCAATCTCTTCAGGGCGTTCGGTTTCTTGAGCCATAGCAGCTATAAAATTATGGATCTCTGAGTTAGGATTGGCAGTTAATTCCTGGTAGTTCCCGGATTCTTTAATAGTCCCTTTGTGGAGCAGAGTAAGGTAGTCCATCTTTGGGAAGAAATTGACAGCGTGGGTTACCAAGATTCGTGTCTTAGTATGCAAAATACCTTCAGGACCAATGACGTTGTCGAAGATGTGTTTACCTACATGAGCATCTACAGCAGATAAGGGATCATCTAAGAGGTAGACATCAGCTCTAGCATAGACAGCTCGAGCTAATGAGATACGTGCCTTCTGGCCACCTGATAAGTTGATGCCACGTTCACCAATTTCGGTCATGTCGCCCGATACCAACATATCCAAATCTTGTTTCAAGGCACAGACCCTAATAGTAATATCGTAGAACTCTTGGTTGAAGCGATGACCAAAGATGATATTGTCGCGTACGGTAGCATTCATGATCCAGGGTTGTTGGGGGACAAATGCAACTTTGCCACGTACTGTGACATCTCCCTCCAGCTTACTCATATCACCCAAGATGGCTGAAATTAGGGATGACTTACCGGACCCCACTCTGCCGATAATAGAGTAGAGCTGACCACGTTTAACTGTGAGGTCGATGTTGTTTAAAGTAGGGTTCAAGGCAGTGCTACTCCATTGGAAGCTTCCGGAACGGACCTCAACTGCAGGCACTTTTGGATCTTCACTTTTCGGCAGCTTGGTGACAGCCTTGGGATCAATCTCCTCCGATGTGAGGAAGTCGTGGATTCGTTTCACTGATACCATAGCCTCCACTACGGCGTTTAGAACGTAAGGCAGCATGCTAAGGGGGAAAGCTAGCAAGTTAAGCAGTGCCAATGAAACGAATATAGTATCGACAGTCAAGGGGGTGTCACTGATTAAAGTGTACATGGAAAACATGGTAAGGCTGACAAATTGGGGTAAGGAAGTTCCAGTGAAGGTGGTGACAGAGTAAAGGTAGGCATATCTGCGCATGCCATCCAACTCTTGGTTATTACGCACGTGGAACAGCTTACTTAGAAAGGATTTCTCCCAAGCGTACAACTTGATTACCTTGATGCCAGAAAGCAGCTCGTCCATTTGCCTGATACGACTATCCTTCACCTTGAGTAAATCTTGTTGCAGCTTTTGCAGTTTCTTGGCAATGTAGGTATTGACAGGTATGGCCAAAACCATTACCAAAAAACCAGCGAATACTGAAGGCCCAACTTTAAGGTATAGCAAAGTTAAAGCGACTACTATTTGAAATGTACCACTCCAAGCGACATGAGCGTACATACATAGATCTTGTAGTCTTTGAGTGTCTACACTCATATGATTTACAATCTCACCTACCGAGCTGGTCTGGCTGGCATTGGAGCTAATCTTCAAAGCTTTTTGGTAGATGGCAGTTACTAAAGCGGTACGTAATTTCATGCCGGTGATCATACATAATTGGAAATATTGTTGTTGGAAGGAAGACTGCAATGTTGCAGTGGCAAACATGGCAAAGGCGATGCCAAAGCCGTAGTAGATGGGCTGCCCCTTAGATTCGTCTTGGTAATCTCCAATAAAGCTGATGAGGTAAGCAAGCAAGGTAGGCTGAAGTAAACCTAAAATGTCCTGAGTAGCTCTAAATAATGCTGCGAACATGAAAGAACCACCGAATGCGTAGAATAAAGTCAACGTTAAAGAAGGATCCAATCTATTTTTGATCTGCTGGGCCCAAAAGCTTTGGAATCGTTGGGAAATTACGTCGACTTGGTAAGCTTTCGGTAAATTCCACAGATCTTCAGGCTACTAAGTGCTTATGATAGCCTAACGAAAGTAAACCGGACATCCAACTGAAGGTTAATAAGGAGTATATATTGGCCCGCTCCTCGGGGGATGCTTTATCCTCGTTGGCGTAGCATACATTATCCGAATCGATACGCTTGGGATAACATTCGGTAACAAACATCAACAAAGATAGACCGAGGTGGGCAACGTAAAACCAAAATTGAGTGGCTTGGAAGATATTATGATCGCTTAGCAGCATGGTACGGAATTCTATAATTTGTAAAACTAGGTAGATGGGCCAGTAAATTAGTAGCAAAGTTGAACTATAGAGTTCGGATCTATGAGTAAATAGGGACAACAAGGCACCAACTATCTATTCAACCTTCAGTTTTTAGAAATTATTAAAATAAACCTACCATGGCCAGGGTTTGAATAAATGCATTTAAAACCGCCACATTTAATATCCAAACATTTAAAGACTTCCGACCTTCCAAAACGAATATAACTATACTAGATACAATCAACAGAATAGAAAGAAGCTATATATTTGAAAATAATTAAATAAAAGGATGAAGAAAAGTTGTTACTGTTTTGATAAAGAAATGTAAATTTCGGGAATGGCAGTTAACTCGCTGATATTTTACAAGATACACCAATTTAGGAATACCGATTAGGCTTAATAGTAAGTTTGGTACGATCGCTAAACTAAAAAATTCTAAATATAAATAAATGTTTATATTATAGATTGATATTTACCTCTGCTCAAAGCATAATGTGAAGTCAGGTTCTCGCATATCACTCCAAGGTCCCTACAAAAATAGGAATTAAATATTAAATAAAGGTTTTTATATTTACCCAACCTTCCGGATCTAAACATTCCATTAATGGTACCCAACCGTGAACTATCTTTTGAATATATCGGTTCATAGTAACTTTTATGATATAATCTCGAATAGAAAGTCGATATTTGAATTTATTTCTAAGTAGCAATGGTTTTTATATCGTATGTAAACTAAACTGTAATTTAGAATTGTTTCTGCGTCTATTGAGTTCTCATCGGTAACTGAATCGTTGAATAGTAACCAAAACTGGATCAGTTGAAATTTTCCAAAGTTTGAAGGCTGTATAACAGCATAAACCTATGCTATACAATTTAAGTGCTGTAGTCTCACTTTTGATGGCACATTTCAAGATTCAGATTACAGTTTAATCAGTTCTATTTACGACACATTGCGCCCAAGTTTTTGATGAGTCAGCTGCTATTCTCTAACATTTTATATGATTGAGACCTTTGGATTAGGTATATAACGATGGATAGCTGCTAAAAGATATGATTGATATAAAAGCACTAAAATCAATTCACTTTAGACAGTTTCAAGATCAGCTTTTATTATAGTGCACCAAGATGCTCAAGGATGGAGGCTTACTACTATAAACCTAACTAGAGCACTATTTAGTTGACTGGATAATCCGACCCTTCTGATACTTGTGTGCCTCAAGGTAGGACACAAGAAATATCGCTGTTACAGAACTGGAGTTTTTCACAGCAACAGTTTGATAAAATTTGATGCTTCAAATAGTTTACATTTAAAATTAGTAATTTGAACTTGGATCTCTTGATCTTACCTACTACAAATTTTACTTGGAAAGGAAACTCTGGTTACTAGTCTAACTAAATAAAGTAATACTTTCTTTTCAAGCTATTAGTACTGAGCCATAGAAGGTATATCTATATACTTACAAACCCTAATAAAGAATCAACGTAAGCAATCTATATTCAAATTATAATTTTAGATCCAATTTCCGCTATCATGACCAACAAAGGTGTTAAGATACTTTTGACAAGATATAAATTAAATTTCAAGGCTAAATTTTGTACATACTTTAATAATTTATTAAATACAAAATATATTTTTCTTTATGCATTATTATACTAACCTTAAACATAATACCTGGCAATTCTCTCTATTCACAAATTTTACTAGTAAGGACCATGGATCTAAAGATTCTAATTCTCAAATACCCATCACTCCCTACAAACCAACAACTTTCAAAAGGTTTAAAAGCTGGTACTTGAATAAAAGCCACCTAAGATCCAAGGACTGAAGGGATCTGTAATTGTCGGCACCTATTAATTGTCTTGAGGAAGAAGGCTACAGGTTAACATGCCTTTTTCCTTTAGAGAAAAGAATAGGAGGAAGAAAAGTTTAGAAAGCTGAAGGATATAGATGAAAAACAAGTATACTAAAATAATTAAACAAAACTTTATAAATGATATTTTAGTAGAAGATACTAACTTTAATCCTATAGAAATAACTCTACAGATATCACTTTAAAATATCGATAGGTATGAAGTTGATAAAACACAATTTCAAAATTTAAAAATCTAAACCTTAGCCCTAGTAGAGAGTAGCAAACTTAGGACTTAATCTCAGCTGGTAAGGCCAGCTTCCTTGGCCAAGCCGTAGAATATGGATTTTTTGCGCTTCAACAAAGCGTTGGGGCTATCGAACTCGGCAACCATACCTTTGTCCAAAACTAAGATACGGTCCCCATCCATAACAGTGTTGATACGATGGGCAATTGTCAAGACGGTACAGTGACTGAAGGCCTCCCTTATAGTTTGTTGAATCAAGTTATCGGTTTGGTAGTCGATGGCGGCGGTAGCTTCATCCAAGACTAAGACTGAAGATTTACGGAGTAGGGCACGGGCTAGACATATCAGCTGACGCTGACCGACTGAAAAGTTATCGCCACCTATTGAAATAAAAAAGTAAATAAAAATTGCTATAAAATGAACTTTACCTTGAGATACGGTAGCATCCAACTTGCCCTCCATACTTTGGATATGCTCCTGTAAGTTGGCGTGATCCAGGGCCCTCCAAAGATCAGCATCGTCCATGGTTCCGAAAGGATCCAAGTTATCACGCACCGTACCTGCAAACAGAACGGGATCTTGAGGGATGATCGAGATCTGAGATCTGAGATCGTGCAAGGCCAGCTTGGAGATGTCAACACCGTCAATAAGGATGGAACCAGAGGCGGCTTCAATAATTCGGAATAGCGCTAGAGTTAACGACGATTTACCGGCTCCAGTTCTACCGACGATACCGACCTTCTGTCTTGGTTCGATCTTCAAACTGATATCGTTAAGTACAAGGTCCAGACCAGCTCGGTATCTAGTTGAGTAGTTCTTAAATTCAACGGCTCCCGAACTTGGCCAGTTGTTGGGTGCAGGGGTAACTTTGCCAAGGTCTTCATCTCGGTCCAGTTTGATGGCTTTGAAGTCATCTTTATTGATCGATTTGGTAGAGTCATAGGGAGCTTCTGAAGGCAGTTCGATATACTCCTGGACACGCTCCATAGATACGATGTTGGTCTCAATTTCACAGTACATACGGATACACCAGTTCAACGACTGGGTCACGTTCAAGGCGTAGGTCACGGAGAGACCGACGGCACCGTTGTCAATCTTCAGACCCCAGTACAGCGTTAAGACAGCAAATATGGCAGAACTGAAGATGATGATGGCACCCAAGAATTCGAGGCGAACGGCTAACCACCTGTTCAAGGATACGGAGGGATAGTAAGCCTTAAGGTTGCGATCCAATCGGTCCTCGTTCTCAGCCGTAAATCGGGGTTGCTGCTGGTAGGCACGGATGGTAGTAACTCCACCAACGGTTTCCTGGAAATGGGCAAAGATAGGGGATCTGGACACCGAATCGAGACGCTTCAATTCGCGGGAAGTTTGTAAATAGTAGCGTTGAATGTAAAGGTAGATAACACCTAAAATGACACCGAGCCCGATGAAGGCAGGAGTAGTGTAGGAGATAACACCTAGAACGAAGATAACCTTCATCAACGTACCTATGTAGCCACCAAACGATCTTGGTAGAGTCTCATCGATAGTAGATTGATCCTTGGAGAATCTGTTGACGATACGACCCAACGGCGTTGTATCAAAGAAAGACATGGGTGCTCGGACAACCGCCATCAGCATCGAGTTATGGGTAGTTTTGGCGGCTCGTAAACCACACACTACATATAGGACTACATATTGGACAAAGGTTATGGAGGCAGTACCGATACTAATAGCACCGTAGATACCTACGTTGTAGAGGGGATTGTAGTTTGAGCCCTCCTTAGTCCAGGTATTCAACCACATCATACCAGCTAGAGTACCGGCTTGAACAAACACAGCGAGTATAAGGAATAAGATGATGTTCTTGTAGGAGCAAGCTTTGAAATAGGCAGAGTACACGGAGGAAGAGACACTGCCCTGGGCAGATTCTTCGACAGTAATCAGGCGATCCACCTTGTCGTTCTCGGGATCGATGTTACTACGCTGGTTTCTACGTCTTATGGAGGCTACTGAAGCTGGTCGCAAGCTCTGGTAGCTGGAATAAGACTCAGCCCGGTACATGATTCTGTCTTCCTCAATCTCTGACTGAGCAACAGAAACCTGGCTAAGGATACTCTGATTGCCCATCGATTTACCCAGTTGGCTTGTTGAGTCTTCGATCTCTTCAGGGCGTTCGGTTTCTTGTGCCATAGCAGCTATAAAATTATGGATCTCTGAGTTGGAATTGGCGGTCAATTCCTGGTAGCTGCCAGATTCCTGGATGGCTCCCTTATGAAGTAGGACAAGGTGGTCCATGCGAGGGAAGAAGTTGACAGCGTGGGTTACTAAGACTCGTGTCTTACTGCGTAGGATACCTTCAGGACCAATGACGTTGTCAAAGATGTGTTTACCTACATGAGCATCTACAGCAGATAAGGGATCATCTAAGAGGTAGACATCAGCTCTAGCATAGACAGCTCGAGCTAATGAGATACGTGCCTTCTGGCCACCTGATAAGTTGATGCCACGTTCACCAATTTCGGTCATGTCGCCCGATACCAACATATCCAAATCTTGTTTCAAGGCGCAAACTCTAATGGTCTCATCATAAAATTCTTGGTTGAAACGGTGACCAAAGATGATATTGTCGCGTACGGTAGCATTCATGATCCAGGGTTGTTGGGGGACAAATGCAACTTTGCCACGTACTGTGACATCTCCCTCCAGCTTACTCATATCACCCAAGATGGCTGAAATTAGGGATGACTTACCGGACCCCACTCTGCCGATAATAGAGTAGAGCTGACCACGTTTGACTGTGAGGTCGATGTTGTTTAAAGTAGGGTTCAAGGCAGTGCTACTCCATTGGAAGCTTCCGGAACGGACCTCAACTGCAGGCACTTTTGGATCTTCACTTTTCGGCAGCTTGGTGACAGCCTTGGGATCAATCTCCTCCGATGTGAGGAAGCCATGAATACGTTTGACGGATACCATGGCCTCAACTGCAGAAGTTATGACGTAAGGCAGCATGTTGAGAGGGAAAGCCAACAGGTTGAGTAAGGCCAAGGAAACAAATACGGTGTCGGCGGTCAAGGGGACATCGCTGATTACAGTGTATATTGCAAAAGTAGTGAGACTGACTATTTGAGGTAGAGAGAAACCGGTGAAGGTAGTGGCCGAGTTGAGGTAGGCGTACTTGCGCAAAGTATCCAATTCTTGGTCATTACGCACATGGAACAGCTTACTTAGGAAAGACTTCTCCCAGGCGTACAGCTTGATTACTTTGATGCCGGAAAGTAGTTCATCCATCTGCTTGATACGGCTGTCCTTTACCTTTAATAGAATCTGCTGCAGACTGCGGAGTTTGCTACCAATGTAGGTATTGACAGGTATGGCCAAGATCATTACCAACAAGCCGGCAAATACTGAAGGCCCGACTTTAATGTACAGTAAAGTCAAAGCAATGACGATTTGGAATATACCACTCCAGATGACGTGGACGTAGTTACAGAGGTCCTGTAGCCTCTGGGCATCTACACTCATATGGTTTACAATCTCACCTACCGAACTAGTTTGACTGGTATTGGAACTGATTTTAAGAGCTTTTTGGTAAATGGCAGTCACCAAAGCGGTACGTAACTTCATGCCGGTAACCATACACAATTGGAAATACTGGTGGAGGAAGGAGGTCTGTACAATAGCAGTGATGAACATGGCAAAGGCGATACCAAAACCATAGTATATGGGTTTTCCTTTAGCTTCATCTTGGTAGTCTCCAATGAAGTTGATTAGATAGGAGAGTAGAGTTGGCTGGATGAAACCTAACACATCTTGAATTCCTTTGAAAAGAGCAGCGAACAGGAAGGGTCCACTGAAAGCGTAAATCAAAGCAGCAGTCAGGGAAGGGTCCAGCTTGCTTTTGGTTTGCTGAGCCCAAGCGTTTTGGAACTGTTGGGAAACTGTATCGACTTGGTAAGCTTTTGGTAGGCTCCATAGATCTTCAGCGATCAAGTGCTTGCGGATAGCCTAACGAAAGTAATCCGGACATCCAGCTGAAAGTCAAGTAAGAGTAAATGTTGGCCCGCTCTTCAGGAGAGGTTTCATACTCGTTATCAAAGCCTATGTATTCCGACTCAACGTGCTTGGGGTAGCATTCAGTTACAAACATAACTAAAGATAGACCAAGGTGGGTGACATAGAACCAAAACCGGGTGGATTGGAATATGTGGTGATCACTCAGTAGCATGGTTCTGTACTCTAAGCCTTGAAGAAATATGTAGACGGGCCAGTAAATCAGTAATAAAGTGGAACTATAAAGCTCCGATCTATGGGTGAATAAAGAGAGTAAGGCACCGACAATCTAGCCAAAACATTAGTCTTTAAAATGCCAAAAAGTCTTTACCATGGCTAAAGCTTGGGTAAACGCACTTAAAGCGGAGATGTTTAGTATCCAGTCGTTCAAAAAGCCTTGGCCTTCTAAAATGAATATAGATATTCCGGATATTATCAATATGATGGAAAAGAACTATATGTCAAATACTTTAATAAATTGAAAAGAATATTAAAAATCGTTACCGTCTTAGCAAAGAAATGTAAATTTTGACTATGATGGTCGACTTGTTGATACTTTATCAGGTATACCAGTTTAGGAATACCAATTAAGATTAGGAGTAAGTTTGGAATGGTAACTAAGCTAAACTTACGTATAAATAAACATGAAACTATTGATTAATAGTTACCTCTGTTCGAAGCATAGTGTGAAGTCAGGTTCTCGCATATCACTCCAAGGTCCCTAATGAAATAAAAATGAATACAAAAATTGTAAAATCAAACTTACCCATCCTTCCGCATCTAAACATTTTATCAACGGCAACAGGCCGTGAACAACCTTCTGTATATACTGGTCCATCATCCTTTGGTATTGTTGAGGGGACAACCACTACTTTGAATTTAATCTAGGGTGAAGGTTTTGTAGGTAAAACTTTGTTGCTTGGAACTTGGCTTACCTTTTGCTTTTATAGGTTTCGCACCTGTCTCTGGATTATTAATCGAAATGAAACTCCGGTCTCCTATCCTAAGAATTGATAGGAAACTTTTATCCAGATCGAATTTACGTCTCCAATAAGGTAGGCTTTCTTCCCGTTCAAAAAAGGCTGCAAATTAATTTACTTGATTTGATGGATTAAAGACAGGTACTTTTGAACACTATGAAGGGCAATTTGGAATGGATTTGATAGATTTGATGTTGGAATAATTTATGATTTGGGGACTTGTCATCTATCTAAAAATATTGGAATTTCAGGTGGGTTCTACTGGGCTTTTTTGTCGGGCTTAATTTCTGCCCAACCTGACGGAAAGTTAATAATTTCCGCTGAATTGAGAAAGTAGGATCTATTGCTGTGTTCTCTATTTGTCCTTTTGGGTATGGTAAAAAATATTAATATAGATTTGCTCATTGATTAAAGATCTAACCTTGGATTTAGTAAGTCTTGAGAAATTTATGGTAGCTGATACTGTAGTTTATCATATGCGTAGTCTTTCTACTATATATGTTTAAATGTATAATTAGGGAGCTCCAGTTCTACATTACTAATATCGGACTACGTACTGCTTTGCCAAGTGTCTAAAAACGTATCAATATCTATAAGGAACAATATAGGCCCGATCTAAATTGAAAGCTATACATTTTTTAATTGGAATCGATTTTCACTATACGATTATGGTCCATATTAAGTGTTCTCTATCTCCAAATAGAACCTATGGCTCCAGCATAAAATTTTTTACATCTTGGACATTTGATATAGTACAGAGCAATACGTTTAGCCTTGAGCTAGCAAAACTCTTAAAATTCTTACCCCAAACACTTTATCAGTAGTATACATTTTTAAATATTATAGAGCTTAAATATCATAAAAGATTTACAATGCAAATACCAACAGATCTACAGTCAAATGCAATAAGCCTATAGATGATAACCATCTTTACAAACCTGTAGTTGACAGGTTTCTTGAGCTTAGCTGTAAACAGGGTACCCAATCGAGGTTAAAAGTTTAGACACTTCTTTCCAATAAATATCTCTTTTACTCAAATCTTATTTGTATACTTCATTTTCTTAAATCCCCACCCGTGGGTTTGGGTTGAAAATTTGGAATTGTCAAGTTGGAACTTCATTTCAAAGATTTCATCTATTGCAAAAGAAATAAATATTCCAGAAACTCCCAATATAGCTATTTCAATTATGTATATCGAGTACCTTTCGACTAAACTCACTTTTACCTTTTAGCATTTCACTCCAACCTCAGCTTATTTATTTAATATATGGATATAGAGTCTCGTCAAACTTTGTTACAGCCGCAAACCTTTGAAAACTTAGCAATCTCAACATCAAACAAGACCAAAGATAAGAAATTCTTGCTAGTATTCTTTTTGAATTTAATTTTATATTTAACTTTGACAACCTTCAGCCTTATAAATTTAAAAGTTGACATACTAGACAATGCTAACATAATATTTTTGACCACGCTGTTATTTTCTTCATTAGTAGTAACTTGGCTGTTAACCAATAGCTATCTATTCCTATTAGAAAGGTAACTTACTATAAAACTTCTACTAAAATTATTATTTTTATTACACTGTAGGTATACGAAGAAGGCAATCCATTTAACTTTTATATTGCAGATACTAGTATTTACCACTCTGGCGATAACAGTGTTGATACTATCCAACCAATTACTAGTTTCCGCAATTATATTTTCTATATCATTGTTCACCTTACTTTTCTGGTTCCTGTTGCGCAAACAATTAGACTTGACGACCAAGTTGTTTCAAGCTTTATTTGCAATTAAGAGAAATAAGTTCAAGCTTAAGGTAGCTCTAGATAAGGCATTCGTCTACTTCATATTTTTGGTACTGGTGTTGTTTACCTGGTCCAACTTTATATTTCTGAACTTTGCTATTACTGATGGGATAGATAAAGCTTGGTTCTATTTCAATTTGGCTGTAGTCTTATTTACTTACTACTGGTCCTTTCAGGTAACTATTATATAGAATAATTTTAGACTAATGTTGGCTTTGTATAGTTTATTAAAGACTTTTATAACTTGCTGTCAGCTTACCAGTTCTTTGAAAAGTTCAACAGGGTTGGACAGCTCAACTTACTGTCGAAATTGGGTTCCTTAGCTCTAGGTGCTTTAGTTTTAACGCTGGTAAAGCCTATTCAGCTACTGGTCAATTCGGTCGGAAGTAACAGTCAGGGTGGTTGGCTAGCTTTTTTAACGTGTTGCAACGCTACTTTAATACGTACCTATCTAATGTCTGCAACCCTACTGACCTTTCTATTGTATAGCAAAGTTGGAGATGATAACAACCTTCGTCAACGAGTATGCCTATCCTTATCTACTGCTGACCAACCACTCTTTCTTAAAGTCGGGGTTTAAAAGCTGGTATTTGATTTTAGATCAGGGAACCGACCATCTAATTCAAGACAACTTGATTACTTTCGTACTGACTATGATCAACTTGATATTCACTTTAACTTCGACGATAGCAACCTTCATCCTAACATACACCTACCTGGACTTGACTAACTTAACTTCCACCCTACTGTGCTTCATTCAAGTTGTCCTGACCTGGAACATCATTTCTTTGATCACTCAGCCGTTGAGAGCTACTTTAACTTCGCTTTGGCTGACGATTACGCTGGATAATGATTTTCTAAAGGCGTTGGATCCGGAATTCTATAATGAGGTACTTTGTTAAGCTATACTTTTACTGATTTACCTACCCAAGCTAATTTTACATTATCCTGAACTGTTCGTTGAAAATGTTTGAGATATCGTCATTAGCTAAATAATAAAGGCATTGCAATTCGTTACCTGCTCAATGATTTCTGTTTAAATTTTCGACAAATTTTCAGTAGGATCAACTGGAAAGAGCACTGATATCAAATTGTCAATTAAGTCTGTAGGTGATGAAGCTTTAACAAACACTTTTTGAATAAATAACTTTTCCCAATCTAACTTCAAACATGTAAATGCATCTTTTTCGATGCCAACAGTTGAGATAATGTAATAACCTTCCTGACTGGGATGCTCATTCATTTTGAATATAGTTGATCAGAACTACAAGACTAAACCTTAGAGACATATAGAAACAGAGCAAGTAGGTATTCCTTTTATAAATGATTTATATTCACTTTTATTATGAGTTTCATAAATGAATTTTAAGCTTAAGCAATATAATCAGTGTGAAGAATATCCAGATATGGAAAGGTAATGTTGTAAACCAGATTTTGTAATCTTCCTTATTGCATAATATTTAAGTAGAATATATTGGCTCTGCAAATATATATCTAAAAGGAAACTCGAATAGAAATAACCTAAACAAACAACATAAGTTAAATAAATGTTAATAGGCAATCACCAAAGACAAAGCTATCGAAAAACAATTATAGATGAGTAAGGAGACAGTTGAACTACCAATGCATGTCATTTATAGAAAACCTTTAATCGAAAGTACAAATACATTTCAAAAAGGTTGGAGGTAAGTCGCTATGTATTAGTATTTTCTTGAATCAAATTTGACAAGTCCATCGTATACTTGAAAGTCTAGCGAATGAAAGTGCCATCTTTTAGATGAAGTTGGACTCTCAGCTATTTCTATTCGATACTGGGTTATACATATTGAGGCTACAAACATGATCGTCCCTATAAGCATCTGTTTAATCTCCCATTACTGATTGTTGAATTAATTTAGTGTTGAAGATAGGTATATAGCGAACTTTCTATACTAAGTAACAGCAAACGAACCTATAAGCGGGATACTTTGTATTGCACTTACCAGATAATTTATCTAAAAGTCTATGTCGAACCTACAAAACTTAATACATATATATGTTGATTAATCTAAAGAATAGAATCAATAGTTTAAAGCAATATAACCTCAGTTAGACTATACAAGTTGCTATTTAAATAAAAACATCTATATAGAAAGCTCTACTTGAGCAAGTGTCTTCAGGAATTCCAATAAGTAAAAGCTTTGAAATTAAAATACATTTACTCAGGGACGTGGGAGAAGAGGTAGGAGACCGACTCACCGTTGTGAGTACGGCGGATAGCTTCGGCCAAGGTGGTCGAAATGTCGATGGTGTCAATCTTGCTGCACAATTCCATCTTGTCGCTGTGGGGGATGGTGTTGGTGACAACGACTTTAGTCAAGACTGAGTCGTTGATGACTTGGATGGCTTTGCCACTTAAAATACCGTGGGTCACGATGGCGTAGACTCCTTTGGCACCGTTATCCATCAAGGTGCGAGCTGCCAATCCTAACGTCCCGCAGGTATCAGCCATGTCATCAACTAGGATACCAATCTTGTCCTTGACGTCACCGACTAGAACCATGCGTGATACCTCGTTGGCCTTCTTACGCTCCTTGTGGATCAAGGCAAAGTCAAGGTCCAGTCGATCGGCGATGGCGGTGGCCCTATCCAAAAAAAAGATTGAATTTTCGGACTTTACAATGGGCAAAAGTTACCTTTTAGCACCTCCGGCATCGGGAGATACAATTATGGCGTCCCGCCAGTTGGGGATCTTCTCCCGGATGTACTTCAAGGTCGATGGCTCAGCGTACAAGTTATCGACCGGGATGTTGAAGAAACCTTGGATCTGGCTGGCGTGCAGGTCCATAGTTATGACGTGGTTGGCCCCAGCAACCGTCAGCATATTGGCGATGAGTTTAGCGGAAATAGGAGCTCTAGATTTATCCTTCTTGTCCTGACGTGCGTAGGGGAAGCAGGGGATGACTGCAGTGATACGTCGAGCCGAAGCAGTCTTGCAAGCATTGATCATAATCAACAATTCCATCAAGTTGTCGTTGATCTCCCCACACCCTGATTGCACGATGAAGACATCTTCGTCACGTACCGACTCACCGATGGTAACCGAAGTTTCCTGGTTGGAGTACTTGAGTACGGTGGCCTTGGCCAGCTGTACACCGAGACGCCTATAAAAAGTTTAGTTGGGCTTGTTTTGTTTATATTACTTGGCGATAAGGTTGGCTAGCTCGGGGTGGGCGTTGCCGGTGAATATCTTGATGGAGTTGGATGACATACTTTACTTATATTGCTCTATAATGATCCTGGGATGCTACCTTATGGCTTCTACTATAAACTATCTAAACAATACCTCTACAATTATCACACGGGTCAACTGGCCGTTTTTAAACCTTCCGACTTTTGAAAAAAGTTTGATTGCATCAGTTGAGGCTATGGCCTGTTTATTGGTTGTCAGCGATTAGATTATCCAAAAATTTTATGGCCAACCACTGAAATTTGATCATGGTCGTTATTCCTCAAAGCTATTGTGGGTGTTCGAGAATCTCTGGAATAAGTAATGGGACAGAGAAAGGGATGGCTGATAGATAAATAAATAGCTACTTTGAATTCTATATCTGGAATTACAATTTTTATACTCTACCTGATATACTGGGATGTATAAATAAATATATATACTCGAATGCTGCATACGTAAAATTCATTTAAACTATGTATAATACGATACTAAATGTGAAGTTAGTGTACTTTGCTTATAACTATAAAATATTTATAAACATAAAGTCAGGATCAATCGTTTACAATAGACTGATAAATGCAGTATTAGGCTCTTTATGAATTATAAACTAACAATCGTTAGAGCCTATAGATATCTTAAAGCTTCAATGATAGTCTTTTTTGCAGTAATGTACCTATGTCCTTAATTAAAGGACTACCGAATCTAAAACTTGAGAAATCAACTTTTTACTTGAAAGTGCCGACTTCATACATCTGAACCATGTTATCAGCATCTAAATATTATTTGTGCCAATCGAAGTTAAAGCAGCTATGGCTTTCATAAAGATATGCTAATTTCCCAAAGTAAACTGTGCCGACACACTAGTTTCAAATAGGTATAATTGATTAATAGGCCAAATTCGACAAGAATTGGGTCTTATATTTGAAAAGAGCTTTGACCTTTAGTTTCCCCACTATATTAACTAGAATCCAACTATATCGACCTAAAAGCACTATATGTTCTTGATATGTAACTATGATTAGTAAAACGTTGGCAATCAAAGCTTATATCCACAGTACTAGAGATAACGATAAGATAAAAGAATGGCTAGTGCATACTCAAAACTGTGGGCTTAGGATTTAAAATACCTAAAGCCACTGTATACTACTGACAAAGAATAAGCAATATATATAAATACTGGAAAGAAATGCATATAGATTATAAACATTCAAAACTATAATTAAAGCTATTTAACACCTTTTTAAGAAAGGTAATTGAAATATAAATTCAGATAGCCAAATGAAAACTGGAATTGAGTGCAAGCATCTGAAAACTAAAACTCAACATGATGCTTTATATGCAAACAAATTCAAAAATGCTTACAACAAATATAATTCAAAAATCTAAGAATTCCACAACTTTACATGAGCTAAAACCTACCATTTAGAATAAATACTTTTTATATCCTTACTTTAGTAACAGATAATACGTAGTTAATTATTTTAAACCTAGTCGACCAGAAGCACATTTATTTCTTCAAGGTGGTGACGCTCAAACCTTTACAAAAATATAAGCAAATTATAAAAAAGTCAAAATTTACTTGGGGGCAAGGACTGCTTAAGTTTATCGGCTTTGTTGGGGTCGTTGACAACTAAGGTGTAAAGGTATCTGGAGCAACGGACCTTGAACTTAATCTGTTTACCGTTGTTCTTGATCTGAGCAGACTTGGCGTCAGCACGACGAGCAATCTCGAGGAAAGCTTTGATATCACTGATTTGCTTAGGCTAATAAAAAATACAAGTTAACATTTTGAATTGGATGGTTTAAATAACAAAAGATCAATATAGCGTTATAATTTAATGATGGATGTATTACCATTGCGATGCTTTAAAGTGATGTTAGAAGCAAAAAGACGGGTCAAGCTTAAGGAAAAATGGGTCTTGTTCGCAAATTTTGATATTAGCTTTGAAATTGGAGTGCATCATAATTGGATAGACCCTACCAATTTTTGACTACTTCCCTTAGTAAATTGTAGCGATATGCAACTTTGTAAAGGAAATTTGCAACTGAGGCAGATTTGAAAACTATAATAGGCTGAATTTTGAAGTTAATTGCAAAGTTTTGAAATTAAATCGAACACTTCAATAATCTTGAAGTATAGTGCTACAGGTCTGGTTGTAGGTTCTACAACTAAACAAAGATTTAAAAGTAGAATCAAAGGTGTCGTTGGAAACTGTAGGTAAATTTAGGATGCGTGTGGTATTTATCGTTGCATAATCAATCTTCCATCTACCTGGGATATTATATTAAAGTAAAAGTAAATTTTAAAAACCTTAGTATTGGATCTTAACTACATTTTTTACAAGTATATAAATTTGAAGGCTACACCAATTTATGGGAAATGACTGAGATTTTTAAAACTCTGAGCCTGATGACTATTCAATTTTATATAAACTTTGCATTGCTATTTAAAGGTAGTCATCGAGGATTAATCCACTTTTGATTTTTAATGTAAAACTCACAATAAATTACTTGTAATACTGGACTAGATATACTACATGTATGTGATTAAATTGACAAAGTTTGGTGATATCAAGAGTAGTTCAAAAGCTTATGATATTTTCCTTGGAACAATGCTTTTATTCACTTTTAAGACTAAAGTTTTACATGTGTTTCTATGAAAATTTGCATTCATTTAATTTAGTAAGCCTTAGTGAAGCATTTTTATGACTTTGTTTTGCATATATTTATAGGTCGATTTGGCAAATTTTAGATTTTATTTTAGAAACTAGCCCTCGATCTGTTCAACATTTCATAGTTATGATTCAAATAGTAGGCAAGAAAACTAAGAACAAGGTTGAAAATATAACCCATTTAAAGTACTTCAACTTCATAAGGCAAGTACGTGATGCATTTCTAGTTGATTAGTAAATGGACTTTGAGTCAGTTGTCCTTCCATAAATGAAAGTAACTAGCAGTTGATATAGGCTGACGAATCTAGCACCTTCAAAGTTCGGCTATGACTTACATTCCATGTTGGAACTGGAACTGGAATACAAACTAAAACTAACGTTAGTATAAAGGCATCTCCAAAATAGCGGTATTTCGAATAGCACCATAAACGGTAGATAACAAAATAAATTATTTGAATGCTATACAAAGCTGGGTGAAGGATAAAGTAAAAGCAATGGCCCTTCCATAATAATTTCCAACCTAATTTTCCGTCCCTCATTCTCAATTGCACTAAACGAAATTTACTTTTCGGATACCTTTTGCATAAATTAGACTTGGTGATTCACCAAGCCTTGAACTAAGAACTTTGCTTTTTTCATTCCAACTCGAAATTCATTCAGATGCAAAGGACAAGGCAGTTCAACTAACAACGCTTCAACATGAACAACTTCAATCTAATAAACATAAAGAATGACCATGACTTGAAGATACTAGTACTACTTTCCAACGACTTTATCAAAGCTTTAGCTGATCAAGATACTTTAATGGTACCAACCGCATGTTTAACGAAAACTATTCAAAATGATCGTTCCAAATTAGAATTCCCTTTACCTATTAAACAGATTGCTCAACGTAGGAATGACCTTGTATTATCGACTTTATGGTGCTTGCATGCAACACTAGATTGGTTAAATCATAGGATTTACAACCCAATTTGTACCGACTTTAGTAGGGTGGAATTAGATAGGTTCAAACTAAGAATTTTATTGAAACTGGCTACCGTTCTAACCAAATATACCCAGCATCTGGATAAAATAGAGTTTTGCCTCAACGAAGCGGTAAGTTTTTATTTATTTATTAAATGAGTTTTAAACTAATACGAAGGCCTACTACTCAACAGTACCAAATTGCAACTGAGGTAAATTTTTAATTGATATTTTTGTAATTTAACAGGTTTATTTTAAAAGCTCAACCATCCACCAAATGAGATATTTATAGTAACGGTACGGATGTATGAGATGTATATGGCCTTCGATCAACCTAGGCTCGCCTTCAACTCCATCCACAGCTCCTTCAATAAGGCTATGAGGTACTTGAACTTTACTATCTTATAGCTATAGATGCATTTATTTATACCATCTTTAACAGTTTAGGGCTATATGACTGGATCCTAACTTTAGGTTTCTACATGTTGGATGTCATGGTACAGATAAAGGATGTCAATTCGGTCAAAAGGATGGCCAACGATATCAGAGATGCCCTATCTAAAGATGTCCGTCTCGACATAAAAGTGAGCTTACTAATATATACCTACTGATGAGTTTAGTCTATGTTTTTAATAAAGGTCTTGGAAGTGTATCTGAAATTGGACATCCTCGATGAGGCGGAAAAGATTATCAACATAATGGTTATGGCTATACAAGACCCATCTACACTCCCTTTAGCCCCGACCTTCCACCTACTTCACTTGACCTATTTGATGAAGGTGGGTCAACCGGAAAGGGTACTGGAAAAAGCCAACTTCTTGATGGCGAACCATTCGGTTTGGCTCGATTACTATAGTCCGACGTTGAAATTACCAGTATTTTTAAATATTAGATATAGTGCTAATGTTTCAGTTGGAGTACGTAGATAAATCCAACCCGTACAACCCAGTTATCAAAACCAATTTAACCTACCTCAATTTGATTTCGGCAGCTCAACTTAAGGCTGCCTTCGGATTCATACTGGGGCTGAGCTACAAATCTGTTTCAACTATGTGTATGTCCTCACAGTTACTAAACTCCTGCCTATCCACCTGTGACTGTAAGCTTTTTAGCACATATTGATCGACTCTAATACATAGCTTTATTTTTAGCTTTAATACATACCCATCAAGGTAAGACCAGCTCTATCTCTAGCTTATTAAATACTTTTCAAGCACCTATCAACCTCGACTCTCGGTTCCCCGGACTATGGTTTGTCGACCTTAAAATTTGGGCATTACTGCATCTAGCTGAAACCTTTATAATATCCGAGAACCCATCGGCCACTTCGAATGTATGCTTCACATTTATAATTTACCTAATCACTTTTAGTTAATTTCGTTAGCTTTTGAGTTAGCTTTTTACAACCGGAGATTAAGCGTATTTTGGTCGAGCCTCTTGCTAAATTGGGCAAAGCTACTTCACTTACAAGGGGACTATCGATCAGCCAAAAAGTACTATTTAAGCTTAGTTCTACCCCATGAAACGTCCAACGGTGCTGCTGGTGGTAGCGATAAACCTTCTGTCACTTCTTCCAGCGTCTATCTCGAAAGCATGGTTAACTTGGCTCAGATCTACTCTGGTTCCTACGATTCGAATGCAACTGTAGCAGCTGTAAACTATTAGATTTAAGATATTCAACGCTAATTCGTTTAATAGATTTGTAACTTCCGTCAACAGATTGCCCATAAATGCTCCTCCTCTCAACTTAAGTTGGCCTTAGTTGCCCTAAACCTACTTGAAGCAACCTATCATCCCCACCTACTAACCCGCAAGTAAACCTAAATTTTTATAAATATAGCATCTAATAAAACTTTAGGCAACGACTAGCAGTTTCCTTAGAAGTAATGGAGAGTAGCATTCACACATCACTACAACTCCTGGGTCGAATTGTCGATGCATATATAATGGCATTGACCGATCCCAATTCGGCGTCAAGGTCCTTGGAATGGATTGGAAATTTGGCACTCAAGGCCAACCTTACTCTCCCCGCCTTTATAGCCGCCAAGTTGCAGGAGAGTAATTATTTTATATAGTGAATTCGAGCCACTAATTGTATTTTAGATGTGCAGTCGGCTGGTCGCATCATAACCAATGGTGAGTATGGATCGAATGGCTTTATGAATCATGGTAGCGATCTATCAGAAATGTTAGCTAGATGCTTGTATGAGAAACTTGGGTATCTGCCTCAAGTCTTATAAAATATGAAATGAGATATTGTAATAAAATTGAGTTAGAAACTCATTACTTATCAATTTGATATATAATCTACCTATTGATAGTGCATTCTATTATGAAAATTTTTGGGATATATTAATGCCAACCTTAGTTTCAGACATTTATTTATAACTACTATCAATTGAAAGGCTATAAAATGAATGTTTATTTAAAGACATATAGCTTTTTCGTAACAAGCGAATATAATGTATATGCTCACATATTAATCATACATTAGTAGATAGGTACTTTGATATGGAAAATATTACATAGAAATGATCGGTATCGTCAATTCCAAGTTCTTTGACGCAAAAAACAAAGCTATTGGACCAAAATCAAGATATACAAAAATATAGACCATAGATAGTGGACGAAAAAGAGATCCTTGCGTTAACTGGGAATCGAACCCAGGCCACTTCTTTGGAAGAGAAGTATTCTACCTCTATACTATTAACGCTAATTCATTGACGATATCAAAATAGATATATAAATGGAACTGTTTTGAGGGTTTGGCCCATTTACTTTTCTGAGTTCGATAGATAATTTTTATAAAGTTGGATAGCTACAGTAAACAAGAGCCCTAGATGTATCTATTACCAATTTTTTGAGCTATATATGTAGATATAATTTATATGTTTAGTAGAAAAGGTAGCAGGTATATATTATTTTTGATAGAATGTTTGAGTTATATATAAGTAGGATAGCCATACCCTATTATTAAAATCAAGTATATACTGTAAATTTAAAACAGTATGAGTATGCCACTTATATTTTACCATTATAGGCCACCTATATAGATAGCTATTATATTTATAGTTTGAATTATTTGATATTGAATATTGAAAAGTTAAATCCAAATCGAAAGATATTCCCAAGTTTCTTATCCATATCTAAATGTAGTTTGAAGCAAATATCGAAAAGCGCTAATAGTATAGAGGTAGAATACTTCTCTTCCAAAGAAGTGGCCTGGGTTCGATTCCCAGTTAGCGCAATCGCTTCCTTTTTTGTTCTTCAGTCTACGATCCATCTTTTGCTTCCTTTTGTTTAGCTAATGGTTTTCTACTTTTTCATTTTTGATATCGTGAACTAACGACAATAGTGATGGTGAGCTTTCATTTTCATTTTGGAATATCTGACAATTAATATGCAGTGAAATATATCTCTATGAGGGTAGATTAGCTGATGCGAAAGGTATACTACCTATTGCTACTAAGTTCTTTACTTACTCATCCCTTTTCTATAGACTTTAGGCTTCTGCCAAATGGTATAACCTTATAAACTTAGTATATTCAACTTTTGTTATATATTATATCCGATAAGCCTTGAATATTAAGAGTGTTTTTAGCTTATCTTTTGTATGAACCTTTTCTGCTTTCTATATTATGATCTTATAGCAAATCGAGATGTATTTCTCTTTCATAGATAGCTCTGATTACTAAGTTTTATTGGTTATAATTGATTATTTGGTCGATTTCATTAAGCTGAAGGAGAATCAAATACAAAATAGATTTTATTAGGAATGTTGCTTTCACAGTTATTGAGCAAGATAGAATGGATATAGAGGGCCTTCGACAAGAACATCAGTTAGTAACTTTAGATTTCCCAACCGAGTTATTAGATGCAACCAAGTATTTCGACATAATAATTGTAACTTTACTGTTCAATTCCATCACATTTACTTACATTTCTCTTTTCAACAAACGATATACAGGGTAAGCTTATCAATAACCCGCAAGACTTAGTTCGTTCAATATTAAGAGGTCATATCAAGAAGACTTTCGAAGATAGCAGCTTGATTTTAGAGTTAATACCTAAGCTTCGAGACAGGGACCCAACTGGATACCAACTAGTTCGTTTTTTTAAGTCGGATGATACAAGTAAAATAACATATTTCGCCATTCCAATATTCAAGTTTACTTTTTCAAGATTTCGTACAATTTTCCCCAGTTGAACCCTTCAATGATGACTTTAAGTTGTTGGTAAAACCGGATGAAGCAATAGTTAAAGGTACAAAGGTGCTCAATCGTAAGTTCCCTAGTTTCCTGCCTCAGGTACTCTCAAAATCTTTTCAAATTACTAACAAGTCTTGTTTATTTTTATTTAAATATGTAGCTTCAAAGTTATCAAATTTCTTGTCAGCAATACGACTCTGGTTCCAAACTTTCAGTTACTTATTCAAATTTTGATGTATAATATATTTATTACTTTTTCACTAATTCAAATTTCTCATAAAGGGTTACGATAAATCAAATGTAAATGAAATAGATAAGCTGGAAAAATTGGGACGCCAACTTTACAAGTTTATTTGCAATGAGTTCAAAGGTCATGTTAAACGGGTCCACCATGACTTGTTAGTTGATAAGGTAACTTACCAAGATAGCTATCGCGATAACAAAATAAAATTTCGAAATTGGGTAGAAGATTGGCCACAAAGTATTTTATATTATTTTAGCTTATTAGTTAACGATTTCAGATACCGATCCAAGTAAATTCGTGTTCGAAGATATTGGCATAGCTACCTTCCTTGACTTATTTTGGAAACGGTAACTTTATTAAATCTTATTCATTGCTTAATTCATATGTAGTCCAACTACTTTTTTGGATTTAGGATGTGGTAATGGCTTCTTGACCTACCTACTAACACAACTTGGCCACCTTGGGTCCGGCATCGATTTAAAATACCGGAATAGTTGGGATCACTTTGGAGGATGCGATTTAAGATGTACACGTAGATAAGTTCATCTCTAACCTATATTCTAGTGGAAGCAATTGACCCAAAATGCTTTTCAAGTCAAAGCGAGTGGTTGATTGGAAATCACAGTGACGAGCTTACGCCTTGGGTACCTATTCTAGCAGCTAACTCCGACTACAACACCAAGTACCTATTAGTGTCTCATAAGCTACTAACTACTTTAATTAATTGTCAGGTTTATAATTATACCTTGTTGCTACTATGATCTATCTGGACAGCGTTCCAACTTGAAGCTCGCTGAAAAGCAGACTCGAAGTCAAAAGTATATAGAATATATCTTGGATATTTGCAAAGAAGTGGGTTATGAAGTGAAGTTTGAGTATTTAAGAATCCCGTCAACTAAGAATTTAGCAATAGTAGGCTATAAGAGGACGTTTGAACAAGGTAGTTATCGATTTTTAATATCTTTATTTATAAATATATACTGACATTCGGGCTTTGTTAGGTAATTTGAAAGAAGAAGCTAGGATACAAAAATATATAGATGAGACGATAGAGACATCCAGCTTTAAAGTACGTGTCTAATGCCTATACAGTTAGAGTTTAGTGCTGGTATTAAAATTTCAATACAAACCTATATCGTTTTCAAAGTAGTTTGGTAAAGTAATTTTAAAGCAGAGCAAGTTCTTTGTCCTTTATATCAACGATTTCAAAATAGTTTATAGTCTTTGAAGTTTTATATTTTAACTACATTTCTACTATTTGAAATGTGGGTTTAAGCTATATATAAACTAAAGATAGGCTACATTAATATGTAGCTATAATTTGCTTTGCTATAAGATTTTCAAGCTTAATGTCAGTTTAAGATCATAGTGAATTTATGGCTAAAAATGATAAAGTGCCTTTCTGTAGGCTCTTCCTTATATATTTGCTGTGGTATTCATGTAAATATTTCGTCCAAAGGAATATATAGATACCTTCCTATGAAAGCTTAAACAACTGTTAAAATATATTCATTGTCGGTCCGAAAATTCCAAGTCTCAAGGTTTGAAAATTTATAAGCTTGCTGGATAAAAGGTTGCTCAGAGCCATCTTTTATCCTTGGTCTCCTTGCGGCGATTTGAACTCAGGCTTAATTAGGAACCCACAGTGTAAGTTTCTAATTGGACAAATACTAAGTTTACGTTAGTTATAAGGTATAATTACAGATAACATGCCCGCTTTTCCAATTATCGCTCCAAAATCACCACATACTTCGAGGCGATTGGCTTAAAATTATGCTTGAGATAAGTTCAGCTTATTAAAACCGGACTGGAATCGACATTTATAATTCAATTTATAAGAGCTTACAACAGTAATCAACAGTAGTATGGAAGTTAATCGGGAAGAAGCAACGAGATGCATTAGAATAGCAAGGCAGAAGGAGAGTTCAGGCGATATTGCAGGTGCATTAAAGTTCTGTAAAAAGTCGATATCCCTCTACCCAACTGCTGAAGCAGAATCTTACCTAAAGGCTTTGAGCAGC
>WBMQ01000019.1:0-111520 GCA_016630905.1 Capillidium heterosporum | reverse complement strand
TACTTTAAAGTGTTGGCTCTGTTCTGCGCCATCTTCTTCTCAGCTGGTTCTCACTTCTCGACCAACGCCTTGAACTCGTTAAAAACCCAACTCAAGGAAGAAGGCATCAACAACACCGAATATGGAGCTGCACAAGCCGCCGTCTACCTCATCAACACCGTCATGCCTTTGGTAGGTGGTGTGTTCATGGATCGTTTTGGTACTGCCTATGGTGCTTTGATCTCTTCCACTTTCATTCTTGTAGGCAACTTCTTCATTGTCGGCTCAACCTACATCAAATCGTAGGTATGCTTATATTCGGACGTATTCTACATGGATTTGGTTCAGGTACTATTGTGTAGCTCAGGAGACTATTTTAGGTAAATGGTTCTCAGGTTCTGTACTAGCTTCCGCCATCGGTCTCCAAATCGGTGCCTCCAGATTGTACGCCTTCATTGCCCAAGGTATCGTTCCTACAGTCGCACAAAATACTGGGTTTGTTGGTAATGGATTATGGGTTGCCGTTGGTTTCTGTCTCCTTAGTTTCGTAGCTACTTTGATATACGCCTTCGTTTTACACAAAGCTGGTGGCGAACAAATCAGTGAGAGAGCTCGCAAAGCCTCTTTCTCACCTAAACGTCTCATGTACCTCCCCACCGGGTTCTGGGTTATGCCTTACAATATCCTATTCTTAACTGGTGTTTGGACTCCCTTCTTAGGCTCAGCTCTTGATTTTATTAAGCAGAAGACCGGCTCCACTGTTGAACACGCCGCTTGGACTTCGTCAGTCGCCCTTTTGGTCCCTGTCCTCCTGTCCCCTGGTATTGGTGGTTTCATTGACAAGTTCGGTAACCGCTCCGCCATTGTCTTCCTGTCAGCTGCCACCAACTGGTGGTATCGTACTTTTAGGTTACTCAGATGTCTCAGTATTCGCTGGCCTAACTCTGTTCTCCATCTCCATGACTATTGGACCCGTCTCTTTAACTTCTTCCGTTCCCTTATTGCTACCTGAAGATATGGTAGGTACTGGTATCGGTGCTCACAAAGTTGGTATCTCGGTAGGTGCCGCACTCTTCCATCTGGTCCTTGGGCACTTACAAGACCTGACTCCTAATCAAGGTTATTCAGAGGTCATGAAGATGATGACTGTTCTATGCTGCATCTCTATCTTCATGCTGGTATTTACTTCTACTACAACCGATACCATATCCACAACTTATTCGACGCCCCCCGTTCAGACACGTCAAGCTATCAAGGACGCCAACCCTGACCTCCCTTGCAACAAGGAAGCCGAAGAACTCTACGGTAACTCTTGGTCCCGTAGGTTCCTAGTCTGGCTCATGGTTGTCTTGGTTTTGATAAGTTGGATCTTTCTTCACTTGGTCCCTAGTTGAGAACCCATTGAAGTACTTGGCCAAACCAAATAGTTGGATGGTTTGTTTAAGTTATTAGTAAATTGTATTTTATATATTTTATTTGAGTTTGTCTTTAGATCCATTTAGTTTAAAATTTTGTAACAACGTTTGTTAAAGATTCATATACACTACTAATCATTGATTTTCTGTTGGTTATTTATGATTTAAATGTAATTAGTCTGTCTATAGGACTTGATAAGTCTTCAACTTTCAAATCCAAGTTAGCGAAAACACTACTTGAAGTTGCAAGGAAAGGAGCTCAAAACCCAATTTAGTTGGAAACTTAGTTGCTTTAAACCCTTTACTAGAATAGGTAGTGTATTTATGTGGTAGCCTTCAAATCTAATTTAGAAAGAGCTTTTTGGACAAATTAAAGTACAATTACTAGATTTGGAGTTAGGTTGGTAGTAATATATATGTTTAAACTTCAAACCTAGCAGCTGTCGATCTTAAGAACCCTAGCTATGTGGACCAGAGCTATAGGCCTATGTAGTGAATTTTTCTGCCCATTTGTAAAGTAACTTGCCCTGCTAAATCAGCAGTAGGGTTTTAAAAATGGATTCTAGGAAGTGACATTTCAAGTGATATTTATAAGAATGTTTGCAATTCCAACTATACCTTGACTTCTTAGAGCGGCATATAGACTAAGGAATAAGTGATTAGATACCTGAACTTATGAGAAATGCCATAGACTTTTAAAATAATTTACTTTAATAAGCATATTTATTTTCTTTATAAAAAAAGCTACTAGGATGAACCATATTAATTTTAAGCTGATATCTTACTTTAGATAGACTCAAATTTTTATGTTTGGTAGGAGTAAATGCACTTTTTATAATGTAGGTTTGCTCAAGTTGGAGGCAGATGTTAGAGCTCCTGGGATATTACTCGGTCTATAACTTTAGTATATACCAGTTTGGATTAGTTGTCAACTTTCAAGCTGCTATATTTGTAGTGATGAATCTACTTTTGATTAGTTAGATTATATTGGTTGACTTTTATGTTACTTGTGTTTTGTCAAATTTATTAATGGACTAACAATGATTCATTAATAAATTCGACAGGCAGCACAAATAACATAAAAACAATCATTAAAACTAGTGCTATTGATATTCACATATACTCAGTTTATTTCAAAATACTTATAAGTAACTTAGTATATAGAGGAGCATTTATATTCACGTCAGAACGTTTACTTCAAAGTTATATTTGAATGTATGTAATATAAGGGTTATTAGTGACATGGATTGTTGCTATACTATCAAGATGCATGCTTTCATTATAAGCTTGTTTAAAGAAAGAAGCCAATTAAAGATAAGCAACGGATTACATATAGAACACCTATATAAGCTTATATTTCACCTAGAATGGAAATAATCCTAGTTAGTCAATCTGAACTCTTAAATCGATTGACCCACAACCCATACTGCTACTCTCAAATTATGAATATGTGCTTCAAATAGTATAGATCGAAATGGTTGGTCTTTCTAAAGTGGTGGAAGGAATCGCATAGGAGCTTTAACTTGGCTTGGATCGTCAACTAGGTTAAATTTCGAAAAGAAACTATCAACCTGAAAATAGGGACCTCGGCTTAGGTTGATTATGATTGCAACCTGGTATATAAGAGCGAATTTAGGGTTATCATCGGTGTCAACATTAAATGAAATATGTTTTATTTATTCCATTTAGTTTACCTGAAGAAATTCTGAACAATTTAGAAATGAAGTATAGGTCGATGTTGATACCAGCTTATTTGAGTGAGTAGACAGCTTGGTGCATATCAATCAAAAAATACATGTTCATTTACATGTTGAATAAAATTGATATATATTTATGCTAGCAACATGAATTAGTAGGTACATTAGTCTAGGTTGGTTAGGGTTGCTTCCGTAAAATTTAAGTTCACTAACTAAATTTCGATAAGTATTATAGCTCAAAAGTAAGCTTGAAAGTCACCATATCTTCATTTGTCAGCCCAAGCTTCAGCCGAAATAAATCGCTAACTAGTAAACTATTTTTCGTTGTACCCTACTACTGGCTAGAAACCCATTTATATCTCTATCACATAGCCTCAGTGTATGGTCTAGAATCCAAAGCTGCAGGTTGATCAAAGTTTGATCGATATCTATTCATCATAAATTGCATCCAAATTAAACTAAAAACTATAAAGGCTATATCAAACTCCATTTCACTTGTATACTTAATTTTTAACCATTATATATATATAAATCTTCTATAGGCTAAGCTTAAAGTTACTCACAGTTTGGAACCTGATTGTTGATGGATACCTTAACCATTTAAAACTTATAATTGAGATTTGATTGGTTAAGTTGAATGGGCCACTTATATCATAAACAAAAGCCTTTTAGACACTACTTTGATCAATGTATTCAAGGGTATGAAACCTATCGGATGTAGATCCTTCGTTACCAACAGTTTAAGTCAGGTATCCTGAGGTATTTTGTCATTCTATCCATCCCTCCAATTCCAGCCAATTAAACAAATTAAAATTCTTTATTAAAATTGTCATTTTACCCACCTATTAGAAGCTCGTTAGATCTAATAGAATGGGGTTTTAGTCCTGACAAACTTCTAATAAAGGGTCGTATACGATAGTTTATCAATACGATTCGGTAGTAGGGTTTACTACTCTTCCTCTAAAGAGGAGTCCTGCAACATGGTTGTCAAGCTGGAAACAAAATAGGAAAATTAACTATTATTTAAGAATAGCAAACTTAGTTTTGGTAGAAAATTAATCTTTATCCAAACTTATATCCTTTTACAAAGTTTGACTTGATTCATACTAAAATTAGCTTTGCATGCACTATTCCAAGCTAAATGTTACAAAACATCCATTCGATAAGCTTCCTATACGACATCATTTATTGAACAATTTTCAACCTAGTGTGACCATTTTAATATGAAATTGACCCCACCTAGATTGTCTATCGAACCAGGTTTTATACCAGGACGGCGAATTAGGTCACATAAAGCACCTCAACATAACTCGAAAGCAGCCAAAGTTGCATAGGAAATTTGCCTACTACGTAAAAGTTGAAATTCTAGGGTAATTTTGACGTCCAACTATATAGTTTTTATTTTGGAGGTTGTGAATGCTAGCAATTATGACTTCATGATTTGAATCAAAGTAGGTTTGAAAGAACTGAGACTATCAACCTAAAACTTATTGAAAAAGTATAAATATAGTTAGACCCAACTTGACAACAGCATCTTTCGAAGTCTACAAAGGAAACAACAGATACTTAACGCGATGGCATTATCGGTAAAATTTACTAGGTTTATCAACCTACTCTGCTTCATCTTGATTATAGTTGTAAACGCGCTCGGTTACTGGTTACCTTTGGGTAACACTACCATCCAGACCGATAACAGCATAAGATTTGTCCTACAACCTTTAGCCCCCATCTATGCAGTTTGGGCTGTCATCTACCTATTCATGTTCTTTTTCATCATCTACCAACTTTTCCCTTCAACTTATACCTATCGTTACATCAATGCTGGCATCACTCCTTACTACTGGTTAAATACAATCGGAAATGTTGGCTGGATTTTTGTCCGCGCTTACGTGCAAGATCCTCAGTGGCCCCGTCTCGTCTTCACCTACCTACTGCTACTCACAAACTTGTTCATGTACTTTGCCGTTACTTCTATATGCCACAAAGATATTGCTAGGAATGATGGTTCGAATGACCACTACTTTCTCAACTTGGTATTCGGTAGGTTCTGGTTATCGGTCTACACAGCTTGGATTGTAGTCGTTACCTTCATAGATTCGTTTGCTGTATTTGAAACGCCTTCTGGGATTGGGTATAGGAACGGTGCCATCGCTTTAGGTGCTCTAGGCCTGTACGTTTTAGTCGTTATCAGTATGAATAGAGATGTCCCCTACGGTTTAACTATAGTGTGGTGCTGTATCTGGATCGCCTTGGAGACAGTCTACTACTCCGACAGTACTGATCAGCTGAGTGAGACCTGGCCCCAATTCATTTCGGCCGTCGTAGTAGGTGCCGTTATATTGTTGGCTACTGGTATAATTTTCATTGTAAATATCTTCTTCGTACTGGCTCGTTCAGTTCGTCACCGAAATAAGCAGCCAGAGACTTCTACTGCCGATCTCAGAGTCTAATTTATTCGAGCTACCTCTCTATATATAAGCCATCATTACTAATGTATTAAACTATCTATTTCTTATTGATGCGTACTATATAATTAAATAATGAATTGGTTTTATTTATAAAAGAGATCGGTCACAATTAACTATTTGACATACAATTATCCAAATACAATTTTAATATAACTCCAGATCTTAATGATTATAGGCTTACAGATGCTATGAGGATATTTTATCTGTTACATGTCAACTTGGAATTTAAAAGGCAGTGTCCGCCTGTTAATCCTGATAGTATTACTATTGATAATTAATAGTATAGTACATATCTTTATATTATATATACAGCTTCAAAAGAAAAAGTAAAATCAACTTACTGGTGGCCTATTTATATATTTCAATAACTAGCTTATATTAATATGCTATATTTGAGATAGCTCAGTACTTAATTCCTAAGCCTTGGCATTTAACTTCTAATGCAACTACCAACATAAACAAACTTTCTGAGTTTAAAATAATAGGTTCCCGTCTAACATAGACCATCTTATATATCGCCCAAGCGTTTTAGTTGGACTACAGCTTAAAATTTGGTTGAAAGTTTCACCTTTCAGTGATATGCAATTGCAATATTTTCCAAAATGCCGTAAATTAAAATTTTCATTGAAGCTATTTCAATAAACCAACTTTTTGAAGCTATTAGGTATTCCAATTTGAATCGCTCGTTCTAAGCTTCCATCTCATACTAATCTTCCTTTGGTTTATAGTCTAGTACTATAAAAATATATAAAGCCTTATGTTCTTGGTGACAAGTTTTGAAATTGAGGAATGAAAAATGATACTTTATGTCGCTCACCTTGAACCTTTAGAAGGGAAGCATCAACTTGGATTGTAAATAAAGATACTAAAAGCTTTAAGATAGACATACATATATATGTATTTTGTTTAAATGATGGTATATAAGTAAGTAGTATTGAGTCCGATGTTAAATATTCTACCTAACTTGGGTCTAGTTACAGATTCAAATTGAAGATACAATCACAATCCTCAACTGCAGCACACTAGCTGCCATAGAAATTGAAATACTTTACCTCATTACTACATCAGTTATCAGTGGTGTTGTATCAGGAAATTTGATTCCGCTACAATATACGCTGGAAAGTTGTATTTTCTATTTAATTAGTGTTGAAAAGAGTCCCCGTTCACCTTGTTTAGCTCCTTACAGGTGTTTGAATTGAATTTCTGATTCCCGTCCGTTTTAACTAGGGTGTCTCTGTTGGATATAATGTCGATACGACCAGAATCTCTACCACTGATCGATCGAACTACACTAATTCTATTGTCGGTAGAACAAATATTTTAATTAAAACCAATGGAATAATAAAGTATATACAATGTCGGCTATAATGGATCGCTTCATCTTGCTTTCAAAAGTTTTGAGTATATAAGGCTGGATGGTAGCGACGGTTTAAACAAGTAATTGTAACAGGTAGCTGTACAAGGTATTTGCAGCTATATAAGCAGTAAATAAAGGTAATTTAAGTTTTTGGTTGAATTTATACGCACTTAAATGGTTGCCAAGCTAAGTTGTCAAGGTAGATAACGACAAGTTGTTAGAAGTATAGTTTACAAGCTTGGACCGCGGCTGTCGTTTTAAAATAGGGCCTTTGACGTTAAATTAGTCTAATTTAAAATTCTGTTATCCAAAAACTTGGGATCTATTGGATGGAAGCAGTAAGCTTAATTTAGTTGAAGGCAGATGTTGACGGAGTTTGCTATTTTAAAATCTATGGACCAGGTATCATTTTTTATTGGAAGTTGGTGGATTTCTGTTGTAGGACTGGGTATCCTACTCTTCAATTTACCGCCATTGAAACTTTAGAGTTGATGAACTTACATGAGGTGGTATCATTAATGAGCCAATCTTTGTAAGCATGCTTAAATTCAAACCGGGTCTTATTTTTAGTAGTAAAGATGATGGTGCAAATCAGGTTTGCTTTAAAGAACCTGGGTAAGCTTTTTTGACTAACTTGGAAGTAACCAGCTATAATCAATAGCAAATGTTTTCTAGTGCAGAAAGGTAAATACAAGCAGTTGAACGTTCAACTATTGAACATCCAAGTTGAGGAAAAGCTGAATTAACTTCCAAAGTCGTTACAAAATTCCCACATTATCATCGTTATTACTAAGCTGCTATGCCAAAAACCAGTAAAATCGCTATTTCGTGCCCTTTAGGCTGCATGTGTGAATATATAGTAAAGTTAAAAGTACTTGCTATATAAACTTAATGGATATTCTTTGAATCATTGAAAAATCAAAAATGTCGGTATCCCAAGCAAGCAGTTCCCTTACACCCACCTCAACCTCTATCACAGCACCAACAACTCCAACCGACTATTGCAACTACTCCTGCCAAGGGAACCAGTACTGTAGCAAATTATGTACTTTGATCCAACCCTTTACTTTGACTAACATCAATCCTATCAACCAATGTATCAAGTCGACTTGTAACTCCAGTGCTGACGAAGTATGTACCTCACAATGCGTCTATCAACAAGTTGGGTTAAATACCACCGACGTCGCCAAACTGACTGGGTTCAAGAAAATAAGTGACCTATGTACTAATGGCTTGAAAACTAACAACACCCAATGCTTTTTTGAGAATGGCAAGTTCCCCTGCTACAAGGTAGATGACGGTGGTGATTTAAGAGTTAAAGCGGAATGTGCCAACTGTGACCTTACTAAATTTCAGATGGATACCTTGAGCTGCCAAGCCAAAAATGTCAATTTAACTTTGGATACAGTGGTGGCAGGAGTGCAGTGCCAACAGAGTCAGTGCCTCAAAGTGGAAGATCTCAAGAGTTTGTTACAATGTGGTTTAGATTGTTCTAATCCCGATTATTTAAAGTCTCTTAATGGGAAAAATAGTTCAACAAGTGGTACTAGTTCCAAGAGTAGTAGTGGTAATGCTGATAAGTTGAATGGAGTTGTCAAACTTAGTGTGATGGTTACCTTCCTTATGGGAATCAATGGTTTCTTATATTTGTAAATAACAATAAAATTTTAGAGCGCACTTTAAATTTATTTAAACAACTAGATTGTAAACCTCATCGTCGTAGACTCCATTACCGGGGATATTATAACGGTGGAAGATGCCTATGTTGTCGATCTTCTCCTTATCCTCCTTAGCCAAGTCGACGAACTGCAAATTCAACTTAATTCTCTCTTCATTAGTAGACTTGGGGATAACCGAGGTGTTCCTACTTAAAGCCCAACTCAATAAAACCTGTGACACTTCACATCCGTATTTAGTCGCCAAATCTTTAATCAGTTGGTTATCACGTAACTTGGGTTGAAAGTTGGAACCTAGTGGAGAGTAGGCGGTTACGTGGATGTTTTTGGAGGCGCAGTACTGTAAAAGTTGGTTTTGTTGGAGGTAGGGGTGTAACTCTACTTGGTTGACTTGAGGTTGAACGGTACATCCACTTAAAATAAGATCTAAATCTTGGATGCGGAAGTTGGATACCCCTAAACTTTTAACTTTATGTTGGGCTACTAGGGGTTCTAAGACCTTCCAAGTGTCAAGTAAGTTGTAGCCATCTTCTACTTCTGGCTTGCCTTCAGAGTCTAAAGGGTATCGGTCGGTGGTACCGTCCGGTTTGGTCGATAACTTTTGACCAAAGGGCCAGTGTATCAAATACAAGTCCAAGTACTCCAAGCCCAAGTCGGCCAACGATTTGTTGAAAGCTTCCAGTGCACGGGCTGGGTTGTGGTAGTTGTTCCACAATTTGGAGGTAATGAACAGGTCCTTACGCTGCAAGTTGTTTTCGACTAGGGCTTCCTGAATAGCTTTGCCTACTTCGACTTCATTCTGGTAGATGAAGGCGCAATCGATGTGTCGGTAACCATTTTTGATAGCTAGCTTGACGGCGTTACCTACTTCGTTGGGAGGGGCTTGCCAGGTACCTAGACCTACAGTTGGCATTAAGTTGCCGTCATTTAAAGTTGTATGTTGGAGGTACACCATCTCGCTTTGTAAAAGGTTTGGATTTCTTGTAGACTAAAGAGTTTGGAATGTTTAGCAAAAATCTTGTCTTTATACTTTTGAGGTATGTATCGCATTTTTCTAAATTAGAATGCTTAGCTAATGAGTCTAATCTATAAAAAGGTTGGTGGAATTGTTCAATAGACTTGGATAAATTAGATCATTTTCTAGCACCTGGTTTAATGGTTTTGAAATTGAAGTTATAAAGTTGATGGGACTTCAATATAATCAAAAAGATTCATGAAGCAGGTGGTATAAAGACCAAAAGTTGCATTCAGTTTGCTGGGATATCAGTACTGAGGAAACTAGAGTAATGACAAGAAGTCTATTAGAGTGAAGTACAGCCAATACTATGATTTGAATGTATTTGTAAGTTAGATTTAGTCTATCACTGCCTACGGAAGTAAATTTCATAGGAATAGGCTTTGTTATAGGTTTCCAGGAGTATATTCTAACAAGCAATGTTAGCCAGCTAGCAGTACATTAAAATTTATTAAAGTAAAGGTTATAGCATCTGTATAATTTGAGTATTACTTCAGTTAGATTGTCTTATGAAGAGCATATTGTAACGAAGCCTCAGACGGCTTCTCTAGAGAATCAGCTTGATAATCCTCCTAGCTGTGTGAATTCTAGTTCTAATACTGTTTCAACCTTGCAATATATTAGGTTTCAGTTGCTTAATAATTAATCGTAAAAAGGCGGAGTCTCCGCTTGAACTGAATAGCAATTATCGTATTAGGCCATGACATGTCACAAATGGAGTATCCTGGTCCACTTTCAAAGCGTGATGGATACAAATCATCTGCCTAATGAAGTACTGATCATCGGTATCTCCATCATCCCGTCGTTCTCATCTCCTGCCCCGATATAAATCCTTCTGACTTGTGTGACTTTTCGACAAGTGATTATTTCATAATAAATATTTCAATTTCCCTTTGCTATTACAGAATCAAGGTAATTGAAGAAAATCCAAAAACTTTTGAAGAAAGTCATAAATGAAATGAATAATGACGTAATATTATTTCCTTTTTTGTCAAACGTTCAAAATCTTTGAAGATTATTCATAAATGAAGTGAAGAAAGTTCAAAAATTGTCTTCATGTTAAGAAAAAGAAGGTTATAAAGAAATATATACTTTCAAGTCTAAGCTTATACATGAAGAAAGTTATTAGAAGTGTTAACGCAGTTTTACTTAAAATGACAGCATATTTATCAGATTATGGTGTAACTTAATTCAATTTTACCTTGGATGATTATAAAACCTCAAGTACGTACACTTCATTAGTTAAATTTCGAACCTTTCAAAATAGCTATATTTATTGACAAATTTACTTTATATAATTATTTGGAATGGCTTATGTATTGTTTTAACATTCTTTAATTACGTTCAAAGTAGATCTATTCAACTTAATACTTTGTATATTAGATTCAATTATACGTTTTCGGAGTCTTACTTCAAACCCAAAGTAAAGTTTAAATAGCACACTACTATATATGATAACCATCTAATAAATAAATTTATTATAGTTAAAGTCAAGAGTTTAAAATATATAAACTTAGGCACGTATTCAGTTATCAAGTTTAGTCAATAAGCGTTTCCTTTCACTAACTTGTCACTTTAAAACTCTTCACCCTCTTCATCTTCATTATAATTGCCATTACCTTCGCTCTCTTCATTCTGGTTACTATTACCTTCGATCGCTCCATTTCGACCTTGCTTGCTTTTAACCTTGATAGTTCTAGCTGCTTCAAACTTTGGGGCAAATCCAGCCGGAATTTTGGTTTCGTCTAGCAGAGTGATGTCTGGCTTGAGTAGATTACCAGTAAAGTGGGCTAACGCAAGACAGTTTGTATAAAAATTAGCTGTATGTTCGAAGTATCCTTTACAATGTAGTGTTGAACCCACCTCACCTTCAGATTCCTGTATGAATACTTCCAAGTCAGCATTCGTAAAATCAGTATTGGTAGTTTCCAACTGTTTGTCTGATAATAAAATAGCTTTGCCACCTAAATAAGATCGCTTTGAACTTACAAGTTGTTTTAGCGCATTAAAGTATAGTTCAATGGGATTTAGGAAAGGTGAATATCGTGGAAGGGTTAATAGTTTTGAACCCATATTGATTAGCTTTTGTCTAATAGTAGGGTCATCATCAATTCCATGGATACTAGCGTTATCAAAAATATAACATACAGTAGGTCAGTTGATATGATCAATTAAGCGTAAAAGAAACTCCTTGAAGATCTGCTTAGTTGTACTAGCCATTGTCTTCTTCCTATACTTTTCTGAATATACAAGCCCATCCTCTGAAATCGCAGCTATATAGTTGATGCTATCCTTGTTGGGCAGTGGTGAAATTGCTACTCGTTCTTCAGTTCGTCCATGAGCATATTTCTTAAAGGTTGTCCTACTGAAGCTTGCTTCATCGATAAAAAGCTTCTTATAGATACTGTAGTGGTTGATTTGACTTATGTAAGTTTTTTGATCCATAATGACATCTTCACCATTCCATCTTTTTGAGACCATGCATGCTTTCTTGAACATAATATGCGTTTTTAAATATATGTTGCAAAGAGTGGTTCGACTGATATTGACTCCATAACTTTCTAACTCGGCTAGTGCATCGCAATTCCTACGTGTTGGATTTTCTCAAATAATATCAAAGATCAGTAGGTATGTATTATTATCAACTATAGATTTCCGGCCAACTTTTGCAGTTAAAGTTTTTTTGGATACATCTTGTTCTTGAGCGTTGTCCATTTTTTGGTGGCGTCGATATTTCATAGTGGCAATCGATTTATAATTGATACCAGTTGACTTGTAGCACTCTTTCATTGTAGGTTTGTCATCATCAATCCTTTGGAGCATCTCTTCCTTAGCCTCAGGACTGAGTTTAACCTTCTTTTTGTTCTGTTGCTGATTGTCACGTTTATTCAGTTCTGCTCTAATTTTCTCACGTTTGGCGATGTTTAGAAATTTTATAAGCTTTTTAGCTATCTTTGTAATCTAAGAAGGCATTTTCAAGCTCGACACTTGAGTTGCAAAGCTCTCTAAATGTTTTTTCTCTAAAGACAGTCTTGCGGATCATATTTAAAGCTTTGAGTTCAGCAATAGAAAATGGGTTTGTTTGGAGTATGTTTTCTTCAGTCTGAACTCCTTCATCTTAATATTCTAAAACTATGTTAATACATCTTTGATTTATTTAAAAAGCTACCTCCACTATATAGTATATGAGTAGAATTATTTTCTAAAGCTGTATTTTGGATATTATCGTTATGTTCAAGCTGTGCTTCAAAATTTTGGTAGCCTATAAGAATATATTAGTATAGTCTTATATTTATATAGCACTACCTCTACCTCTTGAACTTTGAGTAGGATGGATTATTAACTTTATTTTGGATATTATTGCTGTATTCAGGTTGTACTTTGTTATCTTGACAGCCTATAATAAACATGTTACTATAATTTAAACTTATATCGCATTACGTTTACTATTTGAATCTTGAATAGAGCGGACTACTATAGCCTTATTTTGTATATGCTTATTTTTGTTGTACTTGGGTTGATTTTTCATACTGATAGTAAGATAAAAGAATTTAAAAATTTTAGATGTTTTTAAGTGTAGATATATATTTTTTAAAGTCATAATTACATTTGCCTTTGTATACTAAGTAACTTTAGTAGATTGGTTTTGTCATCATCATCATAAACTTTCAATTTGAAGACAGTTTTTGAACCTTCTTCATTTCATTTGTAGATTTTTTCAAAGATTTTGGAATTTCGTCATTCTAAAAAGGAAATTACTTCATCTTCATTTTATTTATGACTTTCTTCAAAAGTTTTTGGATTTTCTTCAATTAACTTGATTTTGTAATATAATCACTGCACGTCGTTAGAACCGACTTCCTGTAACCGTTGAATTAGCCATGAGTCGAACCAAAACATTTCCAACTTAGAGCAGCCTAAAGTTGATATACAGAATAGCGTTGGATCAAGGATAGCTTAGGATTAGCTTAGAATTCACAGAATAGCATTAGATTAGAATCGCTCAGAATTAGGATTAGAGCTGATTAGACGGGATTAAGTACTAGAACCCAATGGATATTACCGCCCTCCTTGGCCTCATCACGACTGTAGCCTCGTTTGTCTTCATGAACTGACTTTGGGTTCAGATTGCAACTAAAGTACCAGCTGTCAAAGCAATGGCGCTGAGCTTCTTTAGTTTCATTGGTGTGATCACCACTACGTTGGCTTGCCTTAAGCCTAGCCCAGCATTCCTAGAGAGACTTCCCCACATATATATTCAATTAACTTCAAATATATACCTTTAAATTTATTATTATTAGCATTTTTTAAGTATATTTTTACTATCAACGTTGTATTTTTATATTATTTAAAAGCCATTATATAAAGTATTCCCAATTAAGCTTTATTTTCATAGTGCTTGTAGCAGGAAGTAATATTCAAAGTGTTGGGTTGATTGCACAGCAAGGCATTCCCAGTCGGTCTGAAACACCTCCAGTAGTTGTCGAACCCATTAGAAGCCCCTATCGTCACCCAACATTGAGGAGCCCTCCTGTTGTCAGCTTGGTATACCAGGAACTTTTTCGTCTTGCATTTTTCGGTAGCATTTGGGCATTTTATCTTCAAGTCGTTGTGTGTGTTCACAGCTAAACTGAGATCAACCTTCTGCTCGGGATCGTTAACCTCGTTGACTATGGCTTCTAATTGATCGATGATTTGGGATGCTGTCTCTGGTTTTGGTTGCTGTTGGAAAGGAGGAGTTGAGTGGTTAGGATGTTTCTTTTGGTGTGTTGAAGTGGATTGTAAGGATAAGAGTAAAGTTAAAGGTAAAAGCAGTTTGAGATAGAACATACTTGGTATTAAGGTGTCAATAAATGGATAGTTTTTTAAGATTATAGGGGATGATATTCATCCTTTTATATATATTTATTTTGGATCATCAAAGGTGATTTGGAACTTCCGTTTCAGTTTAATAGTTTGATAGATAAGTTGATTATGCAGATTAGTGGGATAAAGTAGTACATATTGTATCAGTTTAACAGCTTAAATTTAAATAGTAAATTAGCACTTGAACTCTTTTAAAAGTGGCTTTAGTAAGAAATAAAGGTGAAATTTTTGGTAAATCCAAAGTGATATGTTACTATATTTGTATTTTTAGGTTTGTATATAGTATTTAGAACTATTGATACACTTTTTCACTAGATATGTGATATTTTCAATAGCATTTCTTTGTTGAGGTAACGATATCGGCTAAGCTTTACCTTTAATATATTTCAGTAAAGTTTAAAAGATTGCTAATAGCTATCTCAATGGACAGCTACAAATTCTAACTCGAGTATATATAGGTTTAGTTAATAGATATACAACTTTTTCACCTATTTTTTAGTCTAGTACTTGAATCCTGTCTTCTGCAATTGCTAAGCTGCATTTCTTTGTTCAAACCTGTGTTTCTAGCTTAGTAAACTACGCAGTGGTAATTTAGATAGAGCCATAATGGATAAATTGGTCTCAAATCCTACGTTAAATTACATAAATCTATAACCTCCAAACCGCTTGAGAGAGTAAGACAAAATACTAAATTACGTAATATCCAATCAAAGTGCTTGAAATCTAATTTCTCAGTAGATGCAAGCAAGATAAGTAAAAAAAACTGCTTTGAATCCCAATGTTTTTTATACAAGGAGGTTGATTGAGTTCCAGCAAACAATATCCTACTCATCTAAACGCTAAACGATCTAAACGCAGTATGACATCTAAGTTTAGGTTCCCAGCATCCTCGGCACCATTGCGCGTGATCAATGGTGTCCAGTTTGGTATTCTTTCACCGGAAGAGATCGTAATAAAACATTCTAATTGATGTACTAACAAATAATCAGAAAGAGATGTCGGTGGCAAACATTACGTTTGCTGACACTATGGACGAAACCGGTTCCCGTCCCAAGCGGGGTGGTTTGCTAGATCCACGTATGGGTACCATCGACCGGAACTTCAAATGCGAATCCTGTGGGGAAGGCATGTCCGACTGTCCTGGGCATTTCGGTCACATTGAACTGTACCGTCCAGTGTTCCATCCTGGTTTTATAGTAAGAGTCAAGAAGATCTTGGAGTGTATCTGCTACTACTGCTCCCGCCTCAAAGCCGACCCCACCAACCCCAAATTTAGGCGTGCACTTCAAATTAGAGATTCCAAGAGGCGTTTCAAGGCAATTTGGGAGGTCTGCAAAGCCAAGACCAGATGTGATCCACCCAACACCGACGCCAACAAGAACGACATTGGAATTTCAACTGCTGACAGCGACGATGAAGAATTCATTACTTTACGAGATGGTTGTGGGCACCAGCAACCAACTTTTACCAAAGAGTCTTTACGCTTGTATGTAACTTTAAAAACTTCAGGAGATGATGGCGGCGATGGAGGTAAAAATATTTTGACCCCCAGAGCTGTACTCGATAGGCTCAAGAGAATTAACAATGAAGACCTTATCATGATGGGACTTTCGCCTCAGTACGCTAGACCTGAGTGGATGTTGTTGGTTAATTTACCTGTTCCACCTCCCCCAGTAAGACCTAGTATCACTGTTGAGGGAAATAGCCGCTCTGAAGATGATCTTACCTTCAAACTATCTGCTGTCATAAAGGCTAACGACGCGCTTAAAAAGAACGAAGCTGATGGTTCTCCTACCCATATCATGGAGGAATATGAACTGCTTCTCCAATACCATGTTGCTACTTATATGGATAACGATATAGCTGGGGTCCCCAAAGCTGCTCAGAAATCCGGCCGTCCGATAAAATCTATCCGTGCACGTCTTAAGGGTAAGGAGGGTCGTCTTCGTGGTAACCTAATGGGTAAGCGTGTCGACTTCTCAGCACGTACCGTCATTACTGGAGATCCCAATCTTTCTATTGATGAGGTCGGTGTCCCCCGTTCCATTGCTCGAAATCTAACGTACCCTGAAATGGTGACTTCCTTTAATAAAGAAAAGCTGCAGAGGTTGGTCAATAACGGCCCTACCGAACATCCTGGCGCCAAGTACGTAACCCGTGATACCGGTGAGCGCATTGATTTACGTTACTACCGTTCCCCAAACCCCATCCCACTCCAGGTAGGCTACTGTGTCGAGAGACATATTGATGACGGAGATGTCGTCATTTTCAACCGTCAACCCTCCCTCCACAAAATGTCAATGATGGGTCACAAAGTAAGGGTTCTTCCCTTCTCCACCTTCCGTCTCAATCTGTCGGTCACCAGTCCTTACAACGCCGATTTCGATGGTGACGAAATGAATATGCATGTCCCTCAAACCGAAGAAGCCCGTGCCGAAATCCGTGAGATCTGTATGGTTCCCAAGCAAATTATCTCTCCTCAGTCCAACAAACCAGTAATGGGTATCGTACAGGACACCTTGTGTGGTGTCCGTAAGTTCACCTTACGTGATTGCTTCGTGGACCGGGAGCTTATGATGAATTTAGTTCTATGGATTCCTAACTGGGATGGCCAGATCCCTCCACCCTGTATCCTCAAACCCGTGCCTCTGTGGACTGGTAAGCAGATTGTAAGCATGCTTATCCCTAAAGGAATCAACCTTACCTCCTTCCACTCCACCCATCCTGATGATGAGAAGGACGTAATTTCTCCGGGCGATACCAAGGTGGAGATTGTAGATGGAGACATCATGTGTGGTATTATTTGTAAAAAGACAGTTGGTGCTAGTGCTGGCGGTCTAATTCACATTATGTTTAACGAGTATGGCCCAGAACGAACCAAATATTTCTTCAATGGCTGTCAAACCGTTGTAAACAACTGGCTGCTCCAGAACGGGTTTAGTATCGGTATTGGTGACGCAATCGCCGACAGAGATACCATGGCAAAGATCAACCTTACTATCAGCAAAGCTAGGACTAGCGTGAACGAAATTATCAAGAGTGCTAGTGATGGTACTTTGGAGCCTTCTGCTGGTATGACAGTTACCCAGACTTTTGAATCTCTGATTAACAAAGGCCTCAACACTGCCACCTCCGATGCCGGTAAGGCTGCCGAAAAAAGTTTACCCAATTATAACAACGTCAAGCAGATGGTAATGGCCGGTTCCAAGGGTTCGGCCATTAACATTGCTCAAATGTCTGCCTGTGTAGGACAGCAAAACGTCGAAGGTAAGCGTATTACCTTTGGTTTCAGAGACCGCACCCTACCTCATTTCTTGAAGTACGACCACAGTCCCGAATCCCGTGGGTTCGTAGAGAATTCATACCTACGTGGCCTCACCCCTACCGAGTTCTTCTTCCATGCCATGGGTGGTCGTGAAGGTCTAATCGATACGGCAGTCAAGACAGCTGAGACGGGTTACATTCAGCGTCGTCTGGTAAAGGCCTTGGAAGATGTCATGGTCCGCTACGATGGAACGGTACGTAACTCACTTGGTCAGATTATTGAGTTTGTCTACGGTGAGGATGGTATGGATGCCGGTCACATTGAAAAGCAAGAGATTCCTTCCATCCGCCTTACCAATGATGCCTTTGAACGCAAGTACAAACTGCAACTCGACGAGTTTGGCCACCCCATAGTCCGAAACCGTACCTTCATCCCTGACCTGTTCAGCTCAGATGGCTCTACAACCGACGCTTTGCAAGATGCATTGAACCAGGAATTTGAAGCTTTGAGTGAGGAACGTCAGCTCCTGCGTGACTTCATCTTCAAATCCGGAGACTCCAAGTGGCCCATGCCAGTCAACCTTCTACGACTGATCAAGAATGCACAGGTGAAACATTTTGCCACCACCAGCAGCCCAATTGATCTACACCCTTTGGTCGCCATTACAAAGGTAAAGACCTTGCTTGACAGTTTGATTGTGATCCGTGGTGATGACAACCTCAGTATTGCCGCCAACCTGGATGCCTGCAGGCTGTTTAAAATCATGGTGCGTTCTACGCTCAGCTCCAAACGATTGATTGAGGACTTTTACTTAAACGAAGCTAGTTTCAACTATGTTCTTCATGAAGTTGAGCGACGCTTCTACAGGGCCATGGTCAACCCAGGCGAGATGGTTGGGACCTTGGCAGCCCAGTCTATTGGTGAACCAGCTACCCAGATGACGCTAAACACCTTCCATTTTGCTGGTGTCTCCAGTAAGAACGTAACATTAGGTGTCCCTCGTCTCAAGGAAATTATCAACGTGGCTTCGAATCTGAAGACACCAAGTATGACTGTGCTTCTCCCTAGGGAACACGCCATCAACTTTGAGTACGCCAAGAAAGTTCAGACCGACCTGGAGTACTGTACATTGGCCAGCATCACCAAATGCACCCAGATCTACTACGACCCCGATCCAGCCGACTCCAAGATTGAAGAGGATAGAGACTGGCTCAGCAACATGTACATGGTAGAAGATACTGGCATGGATGGTCTATCCCGATGGGTATTGCGTATCGAACTGGAGCTGTTGTCATTGATCCACAAGAACTTGACACTGGAGCGCATCGCTAACGAGATCGAAACCCGTTACAACAGGGAGGTCGTATGCACATATCCCGATACCAATTTCCACTCAACGGTTATCCACTGTCGTATCTCGATGGCTTCACGTAACGCTGCCAACGAGGAGGACTTGATGGAGGACGACTCGTTCTTGAGGGAATTGGAGTCTAACATGCTCAAAGAGATCGTACTGAGTGGTATCCAGAAGATCAACCGTGTCTTCGTCCAGAAGAAGAACTTTACTCGCATCAACCAGCAGTCAGGCAAGTACGAGACGCGTGAGGAGTTCTACTTGGAAACTGACGGCAACAACCTGAAGCAAGTAATGGCTTTAGAGAGCATTGACTACACGAGCCTCTCCTCGAATGACATTGTCGAAGTAGCCAACGTCTTAGGTATTGAAGCGGCCCGTGCAGCCATTTTACAGGAACTTCGAAACGTTATCGAATTCGACGGCTCCTACGTCAACTACCGCCATCTTGCTTTGCTCTGTGACATTATGACGACCCGTGGCTACCTTATGGCCATCACCCGCCACGGCATTAACCGTACTGAATCCGGGGCCCTTATGCGTTGTTCTTTCGAGGAAACAGTTGAGATTCTTATGGAGGCTGCCGCTGTTGGTGAACATGACGACTGCAAGGGTATCTCTGAGAACATCATGTTGGGTCAGATTGCACCTCTAGGTACTGGCTGCTTCGACATTCTATTGGATGAGAATGCTTTGCACAACACCTCTGTTCAATCCAACGTCAAAGCCGAGGAAGTCTTGGGTCAAGATATCGTACCCTATTCACCCGATACTGGATACCCTACTGGTGCCATGACCCCTTACGACGGACGCTCTCCCCACAACATCAACGAGAGTTCGACTGCACCTGGCGGCTACGTGTTCTCTCCCTACATGCCACTCGGCTCCCCCGATTACTCCAATCCCAACTCGGTCGTCATGCCTGGCAGCTGGCAAAACAACACTGGTTCCGTCATGTCTCCTGCTTACTCGCCTCGGAATGTCAACTTCGGTGGAATACAGAGTCCTGCTAGCGCACATCTGGCACATTCTGGTATCGCCCAGTCGCCAAGATCACCAAACTACTCACCTACATCCCCACGATACACTCCAGCATCACCTGCTGCTCGTTCTAAACAAGGCATCTTCCCTATAGGTGGCGGCTCTATGAATAACTATTCACCAACCTCACCCAGTTACAGCGTCACTTCACCATCCTTTGCTGGCCCCAATGCTGCAGCCAGGGATATCGGCTATTCCCCAACGTCGCCCTCTTACTCACCGACCTCTCCTCGCATTGATAGTATCGGTTTGGCGGGCGGTCTTCGCCAACCAGCTATGAGATCCAGCCTGGCGACTGGAAACGCCTACTCGCCAACCTCACCCTCCTTCTCGCCAAGTTCACCATCAGCTGCCAATAGCAAAGCACCTGGTTACTCCCCTACATCTCCATCCTACTCTCCCACCTCCCCATCCTACAACCAAATCTCCCTACCCATGTCCCCTAGTGCAGCAGCTTCCCAGAATGCAGCTTCACCAAGGTTTGCATCGTCGGCCCAAGCCTACTCCCCTACGTCCCCATCCTACTCGCCCTCGGCCCAGCCCTACTCACCAACTTCCCCCAACTACACGGCAAAATCCCCAGCTGCAGTTGGTATGCCTGGATACTCGCCAACCTCTCCGAGTTACTCCCCCACCTCCCCCAACGTCACCTCGAGCGCCGGTGCAAGTATGGCTGCCTCATCTGGCAGTAGATACAACCCGACCAGCCCCAGCTACACTCCCACTTCACCAGCTGTACCCAACATGGGAGGTCGCCAGTCTACCATGCGATTCCCTAGTATTGCAGCCCAGGCTTCCACTAGTCTGCAGTACCCTAATTATGGAGATGACGATGAGGATAGTTCTAAGGCCGATGGTAAGAACAAGAATGGAGACCCTTCTCCCAATGGTAAATAGGCGGCTATTTGTTTCATAAGGGATTATTGTCTAGCGCTATTATTGATGGTATATTAAATGGAAATTAGGAGTATCTATATAAGTGTTTATATTGATTTATATATATGGTTTATTATAACTGACTGAATACTTTTTTACATTTTGATTCCATATTCTTATGTGGTATGCTTAAATTGTAAACTTTGAAATAACATATATGGTGGCTACAAGAGCATTTTATATCCTTGACACCTTTATACTCGACTCAATATATGTATTCCTCCAAGGATTGTTAGGGTAAAAAATACTACCTGAACCTTATTTTATTTGAAAAGGGCAATGGCTTTCAGATAGCTATGGGTCACTTTAGATAGATTCCAAATAACTTTGAAAGTTGGAAAAAAGTCAATGGGAATTTGAAGTTAAACTCTGCCAATTTCTTTGCAATCCTATTTCGTATACTGAACTAATATATATATATATTAGTAAACTTATAAGAATTGTATAGTGCAGTTTTATAAATCTGAGATGGTATAATTAGACAAAATTGATGATTGTCTTGCAACAAAATTATTTGGCTAACTTTTAATTCGGATTGCCATTTTTAGCAAGTACCATTTGAAAAAGAATAGGTTCAAACTTGGTCTAAATTATCAAATCTAAAACTATTTAGATTTTCTATAGCTACTAAATTGATATGCTGAAATAACTTCAAGGACATCTAAGTTTAGAAGGTTACATGTATGCAAAACAGAAGCTTTGTGAATATTAAGGGAAAATTATCAAATATACTAAAAATTAAATAGCCGTCTATACCCTTTATACCTACATACATTTGAAGACGTTAGAATGTGGTAAAAACTTGGTTCTTTTACTAGCCTGGGATAATGAAATTTTAGTCAATTGAAGTAATTGAAGGGTAGCTTTAGAAGAAAAGAAGCTTGTTAGGGCTTTAGGTGAAGGAACTTAATCACTGTCTCAAAGCTCAAGTGAAGTTGCAGTGGCATAATCGACAACAAGTTGAATTAAAGTTGACGACGACGGCTGTAAGGTGAGAGGCTACGTTCCGAACTGTTAGAACGGCGAGAACCACGTGGAGGTTGACGTTGCCCCTTAGGGGGTGGGGTACTGGAACGGCTGACCGAACGACGAGTGCTACGACGCTTGAGCTGAGGGGAACGCGCTTCGGAGTCAGAGGAACTGGGAGAGCGTCGACGGCGCGACGAGAAGTTACCACCTACTGGACTACGGGAGCGTACTGGTGATCTAGCATGAACGGGGGATGGGGATCGATGACGATCCTTCAAGCTTCGGCTTACTGGACTTCGGGAGCGACGGATAGGACGACGTTCTACGCTCTTGTCGACCGATGGGGAACGGCGTCGAACCCTTAAAGTTCGGTCTACAGGACTGAGGGAGCGACGGGAAGGTCGTCGATTTGGAGAGCTTCGGTCTATGGATGGGGAGCGGTGACGGTTCCTTGAAGAGCTATAAGTAGGACGGTGCTTTGAGTCATCTTCGTTGGTAGATGGAGAGCGATGACGACCTCCTGATAGTCGAGCTACAGGGCTAGGAGAACGACGAGAGGTATGTCTATCTAAAGTATTTCTGTCAGGTGATGGCGACCTACGGCTGTTCTTATATGAGCGGTCAATAGATGGAGAACGGCGATGGCTTCCTGGCAATCGAGTTACAGGGCTAGGAGAACGACGTGAGATACGTTTATCTGGAGTACTTTTATCAGTAGATGGAAGCCGGCGGGGGTTCCTTGCTGAGCGAATAACGGGACTGGGGGATCGGCGTGAAGGGCGTTGGTCCAAATCAGCACTATCAGTGGATGGAGAGCGACGACGGTTACCAGATGAGCGGGTTACAGGGCTAGGAGAACGACGTGAGGTACGTCTATCTAAATCATCTTCATCAATGGATGGAGAGCGACGACGGTTCCTGAATGAACGAATCATAGGACTGGGAGAACGACGTGAAGAGCGACGGTCAACATCATCCCTGTCAACAGACAGTGAACGACGACGGCTCTTTACTGAACGGTCTCTAGGACTAGGGGAATGGCGAGAGGGATGACGACGCTCCGTGTTGGCCGGTTTATTTTCATCACGAAGACGACGAACTGAAGTTGGGCTGCGTTCAGCTCGAGGTGAATCTTTAGGACGGTGGGAGGAGCGTCGTCGGGGGCTTGAACGAGATCTACGGCGGTAGGATACGGAACCTGACGAGTCTGAGTTGGAACTATCTGAATCGGAATCGGAGTCTGAGCCTGAACTAGAATCTGATTCGGAACCTGAGCTCGAGCTGCTGGAGCTACTTTCATCCTGCAGACGCTGCTTGGCCTCTTGTTCGACCAACTGTTGGGCTGCATAGGCATGACGAAGCTCATCAGTGAGGCCGCCAAGACCAATGGCAGTGTAGTAGTTGATGGCGAAGCGGATACCCTTGGAAGACTCGGTTGGGAATAGTGATGGTTGGATGGCGGGGTAGACATCGGGGTCCTTAAGGAGCTCATTCAACTTAATTATTCCAAGATCTTTAGCCATCTCCAAAAAAATTAGCTTGATAAAGATACGTGAGCTGGAGGTTGACTTCTCCTCGTTGAGCTCCAAGATGGAAAGAGCCGGTAGAGGTAAGGCGTAGTTGGAGAAGAGATGACCGAACATGTTGGACACATTGCGTAACTTGTTACTGTCGTACCTGTGGATGGAGTCGTAGACTTCCTTGAAAACAAACTCAAAGTGTTCGGCCCAGTTCCGGGCCTTCTTGCAGAACCGTTCAGCCAGATTCCCGTAAAAGTCGTTGTAGGAACGCTCATTGGCACAGCAGTCGACTATCATGTTACACACTTCAACTTCATCCTCGGGCGCAATCTTCATACTCATGAGTTTGTGAGAACATTCTTCAAAGGTGACGCTAGACATTATGGTGAGATAGATGGAGCGCCTCAGGTTGGTTTTGTTGGTACCAGTCTTATCCACGATATCCATGTTGTTGGTAGGGGCAACTTCTTCGTCCTCATCCTCGTCACTTTCATCAGACCCACTGCCGCTGCCATCATCGCCTTCTTCATCGTCACTACCCAGTATCTCCTTCTTCACCTCTTCGTAAATTCTTTGGTTGGCAAGGTAATCGGGATCGACGGAGAATAAATCCATGCCAAACAGTTCGGTATGTCTATTGACGGATGCACTTCCATCTGGGTTTCGATCGTCATCGTCCAAGGTTACGTTATGGGCAATACGATCGTCTTCCTCAACGAGATCAAGCTCTTCCGGGATAGCTGGGTTATCCTTAAATTTGTCTTTGCGTATTTGAAACAAGACTTCGACCATATATTGGACACGTTTGTCGATATCACCTTGGTGTAAAATATCCCGAAACTGATCAAACATGGCATTGAAAGCCTTTGGTGTAAAATCGGCCAAATGTTGGCCGCATTCCTTCGTCAAGCCGACTGCAAGTTCTACGGAATCGGAAGTTGGTCGTTCTAGGAGAAGTCCAATAACCTGTAGCACGAGAAGCTCCGTTGATACCTGCTGGTTGACGAGATGTGCAATAAATGTAACTAACGATATACATTGGACTCGATCGTTACGCCTATATACCCTTTGAAACTGGTACACTATCCGTTCTAAAAGTAGCTTACCAATTTCGGGTATCTTACTATTGATTACGGCAACTAAACTAGCGTACACTGGAGTGAAAGGCGTTGCTAGGGACTGGGCCCGCATAATCGATTTACAGAAGAGTCCTTTGCCTCGTAACAAATTTTCACCAAATAATTCGGGGATAATTGCTTTAATGTTACTTGCGTTAACCTAAAAATACTTAATACAAAAACAATTACAAAAAATTAAAAGTACCTTGTTGATCAAACCGTTTATTGACCTTTTAAGTGCATCCCAAGCGATTCTCTGTGCAACAGTACTGTCGGCTGCTTGATTTTCCAGTAACTGCTGTTGCTGCATTAGGCGAAGCCTACCAGGTGGTATATAGGCTCCACCACTACGAGTAAATGCATTCTCTGCTGGCTTACCATTAGCTGTGCCGTTGTTGGACTCCCTGTTGGTTTCAGTTGGTATAGTCATCGTTTCTGCCAAATTGTTGTTTCCGTTGTGCGACATCTTTCTACCTCTTGCTCTGATAAAAAGGTTTTAGCTTTTGGTAAACTTAGTAAAAGCAAAACCTATTACTATTGATTTCAACAAATCAAATTGAATCTGCTTAGTCTTGGAAGTACTGCAGTTGATCAAAGTATTTTGGGTAACCGGCAAACTTTGGCTAGGTTGAAGAAATCTGCCTTCATCAGCAAATCATCACTTTATTAGCTGCAGGGAATCGGCAAAAATCAATCTGCATTTATAATTTAGGTCAAACAAAAGTATAAAATGACGTTTCTCAGAAGTTAAAAGCACATTCAAACTATGGACCGACAGGATAAAGTCAACTTGGCACAGCTAGGATTGGAAGGTTCTCTAGAAGAAATCAAGCAGTTTATCAACTCTAACCCAAAGGCGACAAAACTCAAGGATGAAGATGAAAGAAATTTATTACATTGGGCAGGTATTCTTATTAAAATAGGTAATTTACTTAGTGTAATTAGTTTCGGGTGGTAAGGTCGATGTTTGTCAGTACTTGTTGGAACAAAAATTTGATTTGGAGGCGGTAGATGAGGTACTATTTTTTACATTTATGTTTCAATTAAGGTTTTATAGGCAGAGTGGACTTACCTTCATATAGCAGGTAAAAATTTTCATCGTTCCATAATTTACATAAATAGTTTCCTCCGGAAATTTGGAGATAGTAAAAGAACTTTTAAACAAGGCACCACAGTTAGTAGATTATGTTAATGAGAAGGGCCTTACACCACTGTAATTTTAATATATTAATATACATTAAATTTTTAATAGCTTCTACGCCATATCGAAAAACCATGAAGAGATTATCTACCTACTGGTTCAAGATTTCCATGCCAAAGTAAATTTAGTCGACAGTTACGGACAAACACCACTGTAACATATTTTTTCTTTACCTTCAACTTACTAATTAAATGGCTTGTTTAGACATAGAGCCTGCAGTAAGTCTCCACTGAAGATAGTAAGCTTCCTTGTCCAGGTAGGTAAAGCTCAAGTCAACGTTCCCGACAAGGAATTGAAAAATACCCCATTACACATAGCTTGCGAAGAAGGATTTGGGGATATCGCTGAATTTCTAATTAACAATGGGGCTGACGTCAAACGACTGAACAAGGAGGAGAAGACCCCGTTGGATTTGGCCGACAAATCCCTTAAACAGTATTTAAAAGGCATCTTTGACCACGATGTATGATCGGATGCTTTTATGGATGGTAAATTAATGTAAATCAGTTAAGCTTTATTTTTAAACTTTTTAGATATTTGAGTTTCAATCCTTTTTAATACTTTTGTATAAGCTTAGTTTTAGCAAACTGTAGTTATTTAATCTTTGAGCTTATTGTAACGATTCTATCTACAACAGTGCTAGTCGGAAAGCTACCTTATTTTAAAAGCCGTAGCTGTTTTTAAAAGGGATGGATATTTTATATCGTTGTAGATAGACTTAAACATAGAATATACAGTCGCTAGTACATCAGTCCCTATATGTAAGAAAGCTCTATTTCTTCACTGACGACTTAGTATATAATTAACATGTACATTACAGCTATAGCTTCATACAACTATTTTAAACTAAAATACAGGATATGGAACAGTATATTAAAAACTAAAAGGTTAAAATGAATGCTAATCCAATTTTAATAGCCTTTGCAATAGATCTGATTGTAGCCTTTCTGACTACATTGGGTGTCTTTGAAGCATTGGTTCTGGACAAGTTTCCCATGGTCACATACCCAAAATTGAGTAGGGTTACGATCGCAGTACTGGGTTCCTTCACTACATTGGTTGTCGGTAAAATCCACGCTTAGATTGCCATTTCCACCCTGATTCCCATTACTGCTACTACCACCATAGCTATTGCCACTGCCACTTTCACAGGAAATCTGATTGTAACCTCTTTGGCTGCACTGAGTATTGGTAAAGCATTTGTTCTTGACCAGTTTGCCATGGTCACATACCCAAAACTGAGTGATGTCTCGGTCACAGTACTGAGTCCCTTCACTACATTGGTTATCGGTAAAATCTGGGCTGAGGCTACCATTTCCACCGCTAAACCCGCCACCGTTGTTGTAGCTATCACCGTTACCGCCATGGATTCCACCACCGTAGTTTCTTAGTATAAGACCACCCAGACCTTTCCAACTGAAGCTGGCTAAGGTGGATATTGAAAGTAAAGCTAAGATGCCGACGAATTTCATGCTAATCAATACAGAATATACAAATAAAGTTATGAGCCATCTCAATTTTTTCAGGTACCTCTTTTATACATTGAATTGATATCGAATTCCGTAAATTTTCCAATCTCGTGCAAACTTTACCATACTCAATAACTTTGTGAACTCCGTGGCAAAACTTTCATAGGTGAATTCAAGGAAATCAGGTTTAGGACTATATCCTTTATCTCCATTTATTTTATATGGTAGATGTATACTCTTCAAGTTGATACTTTACCATCAATTTTGCCTCTTATTAGAGATTTCTAATTGTACTATAGCGGAGTAAACCTAGTTATTTTTCAGTTTTTAAAAGTTATATTCAATTAAAGCATTTAAGGATAGAGATAAGATATGTTTTATAGTATGAGTAATCAACAGCCTGTGTATATTAATATACATAGCTTATACTTAGAAGATATCAGTTTACTATAAAACTACTATGAATTTTTAAACTAGAGATACATGTTTTTTTGTATAAAAAGTAAATAGAATGAAAAAATTAATATATGTTAAATATAACTTTTACTAGGAATGCTTCTATAAATTAGCTACAAATGAAAGCGTAAAAGCTTTTTTGGCTCGATACTCAACCGCCATTCAGTTGCAAAGTATGGGATCCTCATAACAGTTACCCAAGTAGCGAACATACAAATATTGGCCGTAATTCATTGGCCTACTGTTATGATTAATCAATTCATCAAAACCACGCCTGTTGTTGTTGACATTAGTATAAATATTGACATATCGAAATTTGATGTCAGGAGCATAATTGTCAAGGCTAGGGCCTCGTACCAATCCAAACGTGAAGGCGTAGATGGAAGCAGATAACAAAACTAAGGTGTTGGTGAGTTTCATAGTTGCTAGTTTATATTTCTACAGAGCATTTTATATATTGGATTTCTCACCCTTTGTATTCTTATAAAGCTTGCCAATTTCGCAAATTTGTATTGAAGTAGTTGGTATAGCTTACACTTCAATATTATATATCTAGTCCATCAAAGGTAGGAAAGGAGATTGTAATGAAATCACTTTGTAGTGCCAGAGAGATATAGCATCAAGGATTTCAATATGTATCTGTATAGATCAGTCTTATAAGAAACGGAGCTTTCATTTGGTTGCTTATAGATAAAGCGACTCATACTTTGATATCAAAGTCAAAGTGAAAGGAAATTGATTAGGCAGGCTTCTTTAAGCAAAATAAATAGATGTATGTTCATCTATAGCTTGAGAGATTATACTATCAATCAACTCCCTTGGACTTAAAGGTGCCTATGATACAAATTTGGTTGGGAACTGAACACCACTATAAATTTGAACTCCATATCATACCAAGCAATCCAAATCGAAGCCTAAAAATATTTAGCTGACAGTCAAGGTTAGGGATTCAAAGGATATTTGTGGACGTCGCTGTGAATATAAGGATCGACCCTACTATGTAGGCTTGAAGTTAGTCTTTAGAGATCTTCGTACCTTACCGGTACACCCCACTTGTAAATTTTAGTTTATTTGAGAGTAAAATAGATGAGCATATTAGCTGTATACTTTTAGTTGATGGCTTACTAAAATGATTCTTTGATATTTCTAATTTTAATATATACTAGCTTGCTTAGTATATTCTTTTTATTCGGTAAACTGCTATTGAAGTAAAAATTCATTTATTTTATTGGATGCAGCATTTGAATATAAAAATTACAAGCCAAATACAAATAGCATACCTAATATTTAGAATATGTTTTAAGGTGACTTATATATATAACTCAGTTAACTGTATCATAATTAATAATTCTAGTTATTCTAATGTACAATTAATTTGGGATTTTAGGGTTCATTTTGAAATGGATTCTATTGAGATAGACTTGGTAGGTTTAAGTGTAGTTGCAGAAGATGTTATTTTGGTTTTGGTACTGATATCACACTGATATTAGACGTAATAACCCTAGGTGTAGGTTTAGAACCCACTCGGCTGGTAGTCACAGAGCATGATACCTTCGATGCAGCTACTGTAGTTTTGAGTATGAATTTCGTTGAAGTGAGGGATATACCAATCACAGCTTTGTAATATGGTAAAGCTCTAGGCTGAAGTAGGGATAAACCAATCGTGACGATTATTTAAGGCAATTGTCTCCAGATAGTCAATAAGATTACGACCATAGCTGCGAATTTCATCAGAAGTATAGTTTGAGATTAAAAAGGTGTCAGCCATTAAAAAGCCAGCTGAGAATTGCTAAAATGGAAAAAGGTATTAAAGCTAATATGGCGACGAACTTCATAGTGCTGTTTAATTTCTTGCTACTTACTTCACTTGTTTATGAGCTGCTTTATATATTCGAAACATCACTTTTAAAATATTTCAGTTTCTGTCAGCTCTGCAAATCTAGGTTGGTGATACCCATTTCACATCCAATTTACAAGTCCAATTTAGACAGTTTTGTTGTACTGTATGATGGAAAATAATCTATATACTGTTGTATCGTGTTGCAATTTATTTGACTGATAATTTTTAAAAAATCATATAGGATCAGGTACATAGAACTGTAGCTTCTTTCAAAATATGAATTACACTGGGTAACTAAATCCTTTTTGTCAATTTGCAAACCATCTGTCTTTTTTGATCTGACAACCAAATCAAGGTAGATACTGATGAAATATATATGCTTTAAACTTTTAAATACAGCTGTCACTTTTGACGAAGTAGAGATAGCTTTGGTGAAAAGTAGCTATAATATGGATGGATCAAATCTTTTGTAGCTTTTTTGAGCTAGCGAACTTGGATGACGATCCCATGTTGTAAATTTATTGATTGCCTTACAAATGCTTCGCTTTCAATATTTTCTTTAAAGAGAATATCTTTTACGGATCTGGTGCTCTAATATCAGTAACTATTCCACGTGTATTTTGAGCAATAATTACTTTTCGCACACTCTTAATTTACTTATATTAGTTGTCTTTATGGCTAAATTTGGCAAAAACTTAGTCGATAGAGTAGTTAATTGAGGATAGAAATCTACTCCATCCGATATAACTATTGCCACGAGACCAAAAAGGTACTTGAACTCTTCAGTTGCCACCTAAAGCCAGGATCTTGACAAAGTTCCATCTCGCTATTCGTAGCTGCTACTCACCTCTTGATTCCAACCCTTAGCCATAGCTGTTGTGACAGCCTGATTCTGCTTCTTAGCCTACGAATAAAATTTTGTTCCTAGTAAGTCTTTTAGTTATTAGATACCGCGACTATATGGTTCGAATTCTTTGCCCTCTCATCCACTATTTTCCGATTTTCTTTGTTTTCTTTCAGACTTACCTCCTTTGGGCGATTTATATTACCAATGCTGTGGTTGACATTGGTTCTACTGTTCCGACATATCTTGTTATATGCCCCCATTATGACACCATCATTAGTTGGATCCAACGGAGCCTCCCTGGACCTTACAATTAAGGTATCATTACTAGTAGCCTTATTTCCAAAGTTTTATGCTAGGTCAAACAACCCATTATAGTTAATAGTGTCTGTGAAGATAACTTACTATTACCTTCCAGTCAAAAGCTTAACAGGAATCTACAGCTATGTACAGGTAGTGTTGGTAGTAAGAACCTCTGTACTAGTAATGATAGAGGCCCTTTTTTCAGAGTGAAGGATGATAAGACTTACTTCATTGATAGTGCTTCCAAAGCGAGACCCTGTTTGTTTGCCAATTGTCTTTTAGTCTATGTTAAGGTTGTGGGTTTAAGGAATAGATCTTGTCAAAAATAAATCAGTTTTTGTTTTCTAATAAATTAAATCATTTTAAATCCATCAACCAAACTCAGATTTAAAATGGGATGGATATCTATCAGATCCATATTTATCAAAGCAAAGCTTTAAATTGGACAAATATATATTAAATTAAATTTATTAACAAAACTCCTAAAAACTCAACCCTCAAGGCTTGAAAGTCTTGCAGTATTCCAAAGCTTTACCAACATTAATGATACCGTAACCGTACTCATTGTTGGGAATGGAAGTGGTGGTATCCTTACCACATCGCTTAGTCGAAGTTTTTCTAGTAGCGGTATCTCTCAAAACCTGGGCTACAGCATTGACATTACGTTCTAAGTGGGGACATCCAGCCATAATTAGCAGGGCAGCTCCAGCGACGTGAGGGGAAGCCATGGAAGTACCGCTCTTCTCACCATAACCACCACCTGGTAGGGCACCCATAACATTGGAACCGGGAGCAGTGACATCGATGGCAAAGTTGGGGCGTTCAGGTACGGGTCCAACGGAAGAATAGCTTGCTCTAGTCGTAGTTTGGTACCCGGAGGCAGCGACAGTGAAGGAGTTAATATCCAAAGCGGGTGGTGATAAAATGGAAGAGCATCCAGGTCCATCGTTACCAGCACTCACTGACATGAAGATACCGGCTGCTTTCAAAGATATCAAAGCGTTGTTAAAGGTGGTGCGGGAACAACCCTCCGAGGTAGGGCAACCGTAAGAGTTACCTACAACGTGGGGACGTCTTGATGGATCGGCGTTCTGACCTTTGAGATCGGTAGGGGCTAACATGAATTGTAAGCAACCCAAGTAAGTTTCAGGGCTACCGAGATCTTGATCCATATTCTTGCAGGCAATCCACTTGGTAGTTGGAGAGACACCTAAGTTAACGCCACCTACAGCAGTAGAAGTGGTATGGGATCCATGGCTGTTATCGTCACATGGGATCTGGGAGTTGACACCACATTTGACGTTTGGACTACCGGGACGGGCTACTTTGTTGGCATCCCACCAGTTGAAATTATGGTTGTACTGACCATTACCTAGGTTGCCAGCGTAGTTAGCGTTCAGAGCTACGTGCTTGAAATCTACACCGGTATCGGCGTTAGCAAATAACAGTTTCTTGGCATTTTCACTGACTTGCTTGGGGAGGTTGGTGGCGTTAATAAAAGGTAGACTCCAGTGAGGTTTGCTTCCATCCCAAGCTAAGATAGCACGACTGGTAACCTCAACCTCGGGTTCTGGTTTCGCTTTGAAGGGGATGTTGGAGGAGATTTCAAGAACTTCCTTATCGAAGGACTTGATCTTGTCCAAAGCTTTCTTGGTGCCGGTTACAGCGATGGTGTTGGAGATGTAGTAGGACTGGTAGTAGGTTACATCTCCGCTGGCTTTAAGTTGCTTAATCACTTCCAACAAGCTGGTCTGAGTGGATTTTGCGTGCTGCTTGAGTTCGTCGGTCATTACGTTGATACGCAGATCACCAGCCCTGGAATTGAGATCATTGGAAGGGATCGTGGTAAACTTTGGAGTACTCAGCTGGACTAGGAAGGGAGTCAGCTTGTTGGACTTGAAGTTTTGCTCAACCTTGGGATGTACTGTAACGGTGGCATCCACCAAGGCTACACCTAGTAAGATGGAGAGGATTTGGGTGTTGAAGATCATATTTTTCGATTAGTAAAGTTTCAAAGCTGTGAAGCGATCCACTATTTATACAATATATATTACAGGATATACCAACTCTGATCAAATGAATGAGGTGACAGGCAAGTGGCATACAGTGTGACATTTTTGTACATGTAAACCACAAAATTTCTTCAGTTTGCTTTTCATTAAAGCCACCTGAACTTTTCTGGACCTGCCATTAACGTGATCACAATTCCTACCTTAACTTTTATCGTGATCATCTGTTTGGATTTGAACCAATAAAAGTGATCATTTCCAGTCAGTTGTTACATTAGTGTGCTAGACTAATGAAAACCTGTATAAACTGACAGGCTTCTTTTATCGAGATAAATAAATGATCGATATACCTGGACCAGATGGTATAAAGGTATAAAGTTTTATGGTCACGCTCAACGTCTCTTGTTTTGATCATAGGTGTAATGACGCCAATTGATTTATTCTATACCAGACAAAGAATTATGATGTTTGAGTCAAGTAAACTGACGTTGAAAAATTGAACGTCTATTCGTTAATTTTGAGCCAATCGACATTTTTGATTTGCTAACCCTAGGTCAAAAATAAGTGGTGCAGGTTTAAAGTTAAACTGTTCGTATAAATTGGATAAATTTTTACCTAATAAATTGTGAAATAAGCTATAATTTAACTGAACAAAATGTTATTTGATTTGCAATACTTGTTTCCAACCAGGGTAGTAAATGGAGTAGCCAGCTATTAATTTAATTAGCTTTGTGAGTGATAATAAAGAACTATAGCCAATAAAAGTGTTACTGATTGGATATTAATTGTCAAATCAGAATAAATGGTGCTTAACTTTAGTTTAATTATACTGAAACAAAGTTAGTATTCGAAACTTTGAAATATATTGGAAACTACAATACCAGCTATCCAAAATTAGGTACCGAAAGAGCTGAAGAACATACTAATGATTTTACAGAAATATCATGTTACGGGTCATTTGCTTATATCCTATTCACATGATTAAAATGCAGGCATATCTTGTAACATGCATCGTATATAAAGTGGATTGCGACACACGGTTGAAACTTTACTAATCGAAAAATATGATCTTCAACACCCAAATCCTCTCCATCTTACTAGGTGTAGCCTTGGTGGATGCCACCGTTACAGTACATCCCAAGGTTGAGCAAAACTTCAAGTCCAACAAGCTGACTCCCTTCCTAGTCCAGCTGAGTACTCCAAAGTTTACCACGATCCCTTCCAATGATCTCAATTCCAGGGCTGGTGATCTGCGTATCAACGTAATGACCGACGAACTCAAGCAGCACGCAAAATCCACTCAGACCAGCTTGTTGGAAGTGATTAAGCAACTTAAAGCCAGCGGAGATGTAACCTACTACCAGTCCTACTACATCTCCAACACCATCGCTGTAACCGGCACCAAGAAAGCTTTGGACAAGATCAAGTCCTTCGATAAGGAAGTTCTTGAAATCTCCTCCAACATCCCCTTCAAAGCGAAACCAGAACCCGAGGTTGAGGTTACCAGTCGTGCTATCTTAGCTTGGGATGGAAGCAAACCTCACTGGAGTCTACCTTTTATTAACGCCACCAACCTCCCCAAGCAAGTCAGTGAAAATGCCAAGAAACTTCTATTCGCAAGTGCTGATACCGGTGTAGATTTTAATCATGTCGCCCTAAACTCCAACTACGCTGGCAACCTAGGCAATGGTCAGTACAATCATAACTTCCACTGGTGGGATGCTAATAAGGTAGCTCGTCCCGGTAGTCCAAACACCGTATGTGGCGTAAACTCTCAGGTTCCATGCGATGATCGAAGTCATGGTAGTCATACTACGTCGACGGCAGTAGGTGGCGTAAATCTAGGTGTCTCTCCAACTTCCAAATGGATTGCCTGTAAAAATATGGACCAGGGTCTAGGTTCCCCTGAAACTTACCTTGGCTGCCTTCAATTCATTCTAGCCCCCACCGACCTCAATGGAGAGAATGCAGACCCTAGTAGACGTCCTCACGTAGTTGGTAACTCTTACGGCTGTCCTACCTCCGAAGGCTGTTCCAGAACTACTTTCAACAACGCCTTGATATCCTTGAAAGCAGCCGGTATTTTCATGTCAGTAAGTGCTGGTAATGACGGTCCAAGCTGCTCTACAATTACAGCCCCACCCGCCCTAGATATCAATTCCTTCACGGTCGCCGCTTCTGGATACCAAACTATGACTAGAGCAAGTTATTCTTCGGTTGGACCTGTACCCGAGCGTCCCAATAATGCAATCGATGTTACAGCTCCCGGTTCCAACGTCATGGGTGCACTCCCTGGTAACGGATACGGCGAAAAGAGTGGAACTTCTATGGCTGCACCCCACGTCGCTGGGGCTGCTTTATTGATTATGGCTGGATGCCCCCACTTGGAACGCAACGTCGAAGCTGTAGCTCAAGTTTTAAGAGATACTGCCACTAAAAAGACTTCGACCAAGAGATGTGGTAAAGATACTACCACCTCCATCCCCAACAACGAGTATGGTTACGGTATCATCAACGTAGCTAAGGCACTGAATTACTGCAAGACTTTTAAAAATTGAGGGTTAATTTTCGAGACTGCTAATAAACATACCTTTTACACAATACCATTATTTCATACTTTGAATTAGTATAATATTTCTTTATAAAAGATTATTTTATAGACTTTTGTAGATATAATTTAACTATTCAATATTATATATTAATACTATATCAATATAACTATTGCAACTTATGATAGTTTTGAACCTATATGATACAAATTGTAAGGCGAATTTTTTAATATTTAGGTAAAGCTATTATTGCTATTTAGAACTAGGTACTTGCCCAACCATATAATGCAACAACTACCTTTGCTTTTTTCAACAGGCTTTATGAATGTATATAAATATACGCATATTTGTTATGTGAAATCACAAGTATGCAAATAGTTTAAGCTCAATTTAAGGTTTAAAAACCCCATAGTACTCCAAGACTTTACCAATATTAACACTACCATATCCATATTTACTGTTATGGATAGAAGTACTATCACCTTATTATACTTTTTAGCTGAAATCTTTCTAATGGTTATATCTCATAAAATTTGAGCTACAGCCTCGACATTGTGTTTCAAGTGAGTATATCCAACCATAATCAGTAAAGCAGCCCCAGATATATGAGGTAAAGCCATGAAAGTACCACTCTTTTCACCATACTCATCATTTAATAAACTGCCCATTATGTTGGATCCAGGGACTGTAGCGTCGATTATATTGTTGAAGCATTCAGGTACTGGTTCAATCGAGAAGCAACCTCCCTTGTTAAAAGTCTGATAATCGGATGCAGCGACTATGAAGGAATTAATGTCTAAGGAGGATGGGATTGTAATCGTAGAGCAGCTTGGACTGTTGTTACCGGAGCCTACATATATGAAAATATCGACCACCCTCAATAATACCAAATCATTGTTGAAAGTAGCTCTAGAGTAGCTTTTTTGGATGGATAATTGTAGAATTTACCGACTATACGAATATGCTTCGATGAATTCGCATTTTTTTTGTTGATATTGGCGGGCGTTAATGTAAACTAGAAACAATTTAGGCAAGCTTCAAATGCTCCAAAACTCTGGCCCATGCTCTTACAGACAATCTACTTCAACGTGGGTGAAACTTCTAAGTTTATATCACTTACTATAGCTGAAATGATATGAGTTTCGTGGCTGGTGCTGTTGTACAGGATTTGAGAGTTTATATCGCACTGTCAGTCGGGCAACCTAAGTAGAGGTACTTTATTGGAAGTTCACCAGTTGAAGTTATGATTGTGCTTACCATTACCCAAGTTTCCAGCACAGTTTGAATTTATGGCGACGGGCTGAAGTTCACATCATTGTTGGCATTGGCAAATGGGAGGTACTTTGCATTTTCAGAGCTTTGGTTGTGTGTTTTGCTCGCATTTACGAAGGGTAGATTTCAATGGAGTTGACTACTGCCCTAGCCTAAGCTAGCTCTAGAATTGCCTCCGATTTTGGATTCTGGTTTTACTCTGGAGGGAATATTGGAGAAGATTCTAACTATATCTTCATCCAAGGACTTGATCTTGTCCAAAGCTTTATTGGTACCGGCTACTGCAATCATGTTGGAGACATACCAATATTTATAGTAGGTAACTTCATCACTGTTACTGAGCTGCTTGATCACCTCGAGTAAGTTGGATTGATTGAAGTTAGTATGACACTTAAACCCGTCGGTCAATAGACTAACGGCTAGATCCTCAGAGTTGGAGCTAAGGTCTTGACCTTTGGGTTTACATTAATGACGACATTTAGTAATGAGCTACCTAGTAGAATGGAGAGGATTTGAATGTTAAAAACCATTTTAGTGTACCTTCAAGACGGTCTTTCAACTATCTATTTATATGAAATATACTGTCAACATAAATTAATTTCAATTAAATGTTTGGAATATAAAGTAATGAATTTATATGCTCTATATTTGTAGAAAACTCAACATAGACTTGAAGGAGATGGTCCATCAGTTTATCTAGTTTATTTTCGTCAAAGGTTAGGTGAGCTTTGAATATCCTTCCATTGATATAGCCTTTAATTTTTTGAGCTTACCTGCTAGTATCATTTGGATATTTTAAAAAAGTTGAAATGAGATACCTTGGTCAGTTGCCCACCTCATTACCTAGACTAATAAATATCTAAATAGAATGAGTGGAAGTTTGCTGATATAAATATATGATCAGTATAACTAAGCACATGATTGAGAAGTATAAACTGAGTGGTCACGTACCGTTTTTCTCATTACCTGACATCTGCCATTGTGACCAATAACTAATAGAAGGTTCTGGTTTATAAGGTATAAGGATTTCCGGCCCTGGAGACTCCTAAATCCCAAATCGACAACACCAACTAAATATGTAAATATGTGACGGTGCTTTCAATTTGAAATGTGAATTCAACAAGGTTGGGATGGGCTACAAGTTGAAAATCCAATAGTTAGCTGATATGTCTACGGAAGGTTATCCTAGAAGAATATCTGTTCAACACTATATAAATGCAAATTAAAGCACTGTACTCATTTACCAATTGATAATTTTCGCATTAACAAATTTACTAATTGCTATTAGTATGGGATTTTGGCGACCAAATCTGGATAATTTTACATCGTTCAGCTTTTTCAAATTTAAAATTCAATATAGTAAGCTTTATATCGGGACAGGAGAATATATTATTTAAAAAGTTCAATATAAACTTCTATGAGAGACTAACTACATTATAGTGAACTCATAGGATGAACTTCTGATTTGTCAACTTTTTACAATTACGAATGCTTAATGTTTAACTTAATTTATACTAAACTGTATAACTAACCCTTATAACTTTAAATTTAGTTAGCTTTATTTTTATAAATTGTGCCATCAAGTTTGATCAAATTAAAAAGATTTGTCCAATCAGAGGAGACCGTTTAGCTATTTCTTTGTTCCTTGAAATGAAAGCTAGGTTTTTTCAATTGATACAAAGTTGAAATAGAAAATGGTAAAGATCTAGGCCGATGGCAAAGCATTCGAAATCGTGAATATGGAACGATGATTGAAAACAACAACAACTCGATTGAATATAGAGCTCAAGGTCATTGAAGTTATATAACAACTCTTTAATTGAAATAGATGATGAGTTTCCAATAGGTTATTGGGGTAGAGCCAAGCTAGCATGTCTTGACCGGTACCGAATCAAATTTCGAAATGAGAACAGCAATAAGCTAGCTACATTTTTATCAAGAGAATCAACTCGAAAGTTTGTTTCTTAGTAATACGATGTCTTTTGAATAGACTGGCAAAGATATATTTATAACAAAGTACCACTAGTTTTCAAATATAAGTTTATTGATAGAAATGTAACCTTTTCATGAAATCAATTCAATCAAAAGTCGGTACAATTAATTTTTATGCTCTGTAGCTATTCAACCAAAAAATCTACACAAACTTATATTCGCAAGGCGTTAGATCCATCGTATCGATTTGTTGACGGTTCCAACCCCTCGTATAACCTATTTCCTCTTCGAAACTATGCCCCTCCATTCGCAAAGGAAAAGTTCACTGTCGTCCTTCCAACCAACTGGTCACTAAAAAGTCGACGTACCTCCTGCTCAATTTGACAAGTCAAAGCCTCAGGAGATGAGTATAGACCCTAGAATCCTCGTGGACCTCCATTTCGTACAGCTTGAAATTATTCAACTCCAATTTGATAGCCTTAGTATCCAAATTCTCAAAGTTTAAGCTCATACATTGTCGGTCGTACTCATCCTGAGAATAGGTCTCGAATATTATAACAAACTCGTTGAACCGGAACTTTTTGTTGATTTTCTTCTTAGTATCGACTTCTTTGGCGATTGTGGAAAAGTTGAAGTTGAGGTGGGGAATGGACTTGCGCTTGAAACTTATCATGGATAGTCGATTGCTTTGCTTGTTGGGCTGGACTTGGGGGAGTTGGTGGTTCAAGGTAGTTTTGAGGATGGATTTTAAGGGCTGGGGTTCACAAGGTTGAGTGGGTTGGACTTTGAAGTGACCACGTTCGTCCAGGGTGTAACATCGAGTTATATGGGCACCCTTCTTTTCCTTATCGTGGTCTACTGTATCGTCGGTATTGGCTATGTTGAGATTTTCGTTGAACAGGCTCGCCTTTTTAAACTCTTGAGTCTTTACCCTACGTAAGGAATGGGAGTTGTTGGCGGTAATGTTAGTGTTGTTAGTATTGGCCATAGGTGCGGCAATAGTGAAGCTGGTGTTCAGCTGATCCTTCAAAACCTGCTTGACCAGGTCATCGTCCAGAACTATGGAGTCCCTCTTGTCTTTATTCGGTTTGTCGTCAATTGTATCCATAGGTAGTACAGTGCTGGACTTTTTGTTGGATTTCGACTTCCGATTGATACTCAGAAAAGACTTTAGAGCGTTGGTGAAGGTACCCTGCTTGAACTTTAGGTTTTTTAGGAATTTTAAACTGTCATAGCTTGCGTTGATGTCTAAATCAATGTCTGAGCTCCCTTTCTCGTTGGCGATGGTCTCATTGTCAACTGACAATGTATCGGAACTGGATTCGTGCAAAGAGTTGGACTGCGAGTTGGCGACCGAACTTATGGATTTACTGTCACTGTCCAGTTCGGGAGCGGGGGTCGGATTGGGGCTAGTGGCAACTTCGGAAGCCTTGATGAACTCTTCCAAGGTCATTTTATCCTTGTAGTCAGTGCGGAACACTGGTGTCACCCACGAGAATCTACGCCGTCTTCGCTCGAGGTCCTGGGAGGATTTGGGCTCGGATCCGCTGTACAGGTTTCCGTAGTTGTCGGCACGTGTATCTAGTATTAACGTCATCGGTTTTAAAGTTGGCAGGGATAGGCGTTGGTGTTGGTGTTGATAGGGCCGATATGCCTGCTTGAGAAATTAAAAATGTTGGGAGAGGGAATAAAAGGAACTACGATGCTAAATTTGATGTTTTTATAACTATGGAAAAGGGAGATGCTCCTGAATGCGACGCTTTAGACTATTTAAATAGACGATATTATTTTAGTTCTGATGAAAACCAGGTTAGGGGTAAATAATTTTAATCGACAGTTTAAAGGCGTGTTTAAAAATTTAGTTTCTAATTATATTCGCTGGCTGAGAGATTGGTTTCTGGGGTCGATATACAATTCTTTGGCTGTCGTTTGATAAATTGGCTTTTATCTGGCTGGGGGTGGAAATTTAAAAGGTTGAGGTGGGTTGAAAAGTCAATGGCAGGCTGACTGTGCTAATGACTTGGATGCTGAATTGTACTGTACTGTATCGTATTTAAAACGGTCGATATCAAATCCACTACTTGTATACTAGATAAAATATGGTTGATAAATGGGTGATTCAATCCAATTTATAATATTTACACCAAAAGAGTTGGATATTGAGTTTATCTATTAGTGTTGGTTTGTAGTTTAACGACCTGAAAACATTTCCATAATCATTATTACCAAAAGTATAGGTGGCAATAGTTCTAAATTGAGGTTATTATTAATGTTCATCAGTTGAATTGAACTTTTACTAAACAGTTTATTATACTTTTTTAGCCGCTCAATATACTTTGAATATGGTTTAGTCAAATCTGTTCCACTAAATTTGTTTACACAGCTGCTATCGTGACAAGTTACCAATCACCAGTTTATTGAATACATATGAGAAGGTAATGAATAAGAAATGAAGAGTCAACAGCTGTATGCATTAGTAATATATCTGTCAATACTTTTATACAAAGCTGTTTTAGGTGAATAGGTAGAACCAACAGGTTCGAAGAAATAATTACTTTTGGCATGGAACATATTTTAGATAACATTAATTATGGAACAAAATGGATATATTTAGGCATGAAGATTATCTCTATTCTCAAGCTTGATCAATCGGAAATATAAATACACAATTATAAATGTTTTAACGTAAGACTACAGTTCAACTAACATTATACAAAACTTTAGCGTCGTTTGTATTGTTAGTGTCAGTTCGTATTGGACGGACTACAGACCTAACTCAGCTTCAGCTTTGGTTATCGGCGGAGTTTAAATTGCATTTCAGTACAGAAGGCCCTACACTCCAACACTTTCACAAATATACAGTTAAGGTTAAGTTTTCGAATACAATAGTAACATAATTGTTGGAATGCACACTTGTCTTAAAACTTGAGGTGGATCTCCTTCAACTCTACCTTGCAACTCCTGACATCTGGAGGTGAAACTTTATCTTGTAGGTTGGATCCTTTACAGGACGTATGCAGTAAACCAATATATGACGCCAACCCAAGTTTCAGATACATCTATTATAACAATCTCAGGTACCGCTATTTGTGGATAGGTAAAAATATTGGCACAAATAAGGATAGTAAACTTTATCTCAACCTATCCAAATATTGGCCAAGGTTTCGGGAGAGCCTTATTCCCCACCCCCAAACAGAACATTTGCTTACTTACAAATGGGTGCTAATGATTGGCTGCCCCTTAACTAAAAGTCTACTAAAGGGACTAGGCCTCGATAACGGTGTATCTCAAGGAAAATATTGGCTATACAAGGAATGTACAATTCTAGAATAGATTTTATCGCTACCTTTGTAGATACACTAAAGCACAATGAAATGCATATGTTGTTGGAGAAGGCTAAAAAACAAGTTAAATTACAACTTTAATTTTTTTCAAACTAATACCACGATCCAGTTCCCAAAAAACATCCGGGGAAGCAAGCTTGCACTCTTCCTTGAATCCACAAATTCCCCTTTACACCTTCCCAATCTTTCCACTAGGAGTACCAGCACCTTTTCAAAATTCTGAAGATCCTTGGAAATTTAACGTGGTATAGCTTGAACTTGGATAAGACCCCAACCTTTCCATCGATTTGAATATTCGATTGTCATCGAACTTTAGTTTAAACGGACCTAGTTTTCAGTCAAGTATGCCAATACTTTGCATTCAAGTATGATTAAAAATGGCATTTGTTTAATATACTTTTTTGAGAACTTGTTCACTTATGAAATGCTGAACATCTTCACTAAGATTAGAGTCCAGGGTTATAATTTTTGCCAACCATCATACACGTATTTGAATATCGATAGTTTTATATATGATAGGAATGTATATACATAAAAACTGAAATATATACTTAAACAATGAATATAAAACTTATGTAAATGTTTTTATAAGTACACAGTATATTAAAAATACATATTTATTTACTTAAGTACGAGTTGTATAAATAAAAGCCAACTATTAAAATGTAAAAACACTTACTATTATCTCATTTACTCTATCTAAACAAGCAACACTCCAAAAAACCTCAAAGTACCAAATTAAAAGTTCCACTTACCCACAACATAAATCCATAATTCAAATGAGGGACTGGAGGTAGTGCAAAGCAGGCATACCAATCTAGTTTTTTACTACTCCAACCTGAGCTGGTCGTATGACCCTACCGTTCAAAGTGTATCCTAACTTCTCTACCGACAAGATGGACCCGCTTTCTTTACCGGGACAGGGAGCTTGGTAGAGAGCTTGGTGCAAGTTGGGATCGAAATTATCGGCACATTCGATCTTTTCTACACCGTAACGTTTTAAAGTGGCCATCAGTTCTTTCTCGGTCAGGTCAACTCCAGTATGGAAATCTTTGAGTTCAGGGATGGAGTCTAAATTCTTTTGGGTGACCGTCTTCAATGCGATAGTTAGGACATCACAGCTGCCTAAAAGATCTTTGACGAACTTTTGGATGGCAAATTGCTTAGCCTTTTCAACTTCCTTATCACTACGTTGTCTCAAGTTTTCCATCTCAGCTAGCGAACGTAGGTAGTTGTCCTTCAACAAGATTAAACAAAGAATTTTAAAAATATAGTACCTTCATCGATGCAACTTGCTTATCCTTTTCGGCCAGCTTGGCTTTCAAATCTTCAACTGATTCTTCAGCTTTGGGTGCCTCCTTCTCAGCATCTTTACTATTCTTCTCTTCACGTAGGTATTGGGTAGTGGCAATGGAACGACTGTTACTTAATACTCGTGTCGAGATTTGGGTATGTACTAAAAGATTTCTTACCAACCGCATCTTATTTTGGTTTCTATTTTCTATCTGATTATTGAAATGAGGAAGTATTCGGTTACAAAAACTTTTATGTGTTCCCGAAATTCCAAGTTCATTGGTTCAAAGCCGAACTTCATAAAAATTGGAGAATATTTCTAAACATTCTAGTAGGATCCAATTATTAGCCAATCTAAACCTTAATATACTTTATAAATTTCAATACTTCATAATTTAACAACTTGAGAAAGAGATTCTGAAGAAGCGTCTATGTTTATTGATCTATTATATTCTTTTCTCAAATGCAAGCTTATCCCGTGCCAGTAATCTTCAACCCTCTGTTTCCAAGCTTACAGCTGCACAATATTTAAAATAGTACTAGCATTGTTAATACCGCTTATAAAAAAACCATTGACACTTCACTGATCAAATTTGTAATATCAATTCATCATCACTTTAGTTTATATCATCAACATATGTAAAAATTGAAGTTTTAATTATAATACAAATATCAAAATACTAATATCTATAATTTATATTGATATCTAGTATATATATGCTAAATAAATACTTAATAGTAAAGGATAATTTTACAAACTATATATTTTCAATCATTTACAATTCTACTTTTAATACACCTCAAACATTTTGATTTTGTTTCCAATTTACCATAAACTGACTATACTACTCTTAAGGTAAAAGTTTGATACCAATATCCGATTTCATTACCTTAATTTCACCGTTAATATCAACAGCGACACTCCACAACACGATCTAAGCCATCATGAATTTTGCTTTCTAAGACCGCAATGCAATTAAAAGTGAACTGTTGCAAGTGATATGAAATGTATATTTAAAATCATGCTCAAAGTAAAAGACTTACTTTTTATCCTTTCCGATTTACAAAGCATATATCTATTTTGAAGCTGTTAGGCCAAAGTCTCTAAACAGATAAATGATATTATAATTTATAGGTGATTTGATAAACTAATTTTAATCAACTTCAATATAAGGAAGGATGGTAAAGGTTGTAGATACATCAAATTTAGTATATATTTTGATAAGCTCGAGTAATTCCAATAGCAACACTAGTAACCTATAAAATTACAAACTTATCGCCTTATTACCACACTATTGGTTTAAATTAATGCATCCATCATTATAGTTGTTGAATTGGAGTTTCTTGAAAACACTTACTTACCCACTACAATGGATATTTAAAATACAATCGCAAGTGAACGGAGATATAGCTCAAAACCTTTATTTCATCAATTTAGTAACCACTGTCGTAGCTGTTTTGTAAGGTTCTGTAGTATATACGAATACTCATCATGGAAATCAACTTTATAGGCAAGTTGCTAAGGTACCTTGAACATTAGAGTGGCTATTAAAGTGTATAGCTTATAATCAATCTAAACTATATTGTTTATACTTTAATAGTGATATCACTCATAAATATATTACCATTACCCTAATACGCCGAGATTAACCCGCCCAGTTGTACATAACCTATATCTCATTAATGACAAAGCGCCTACAATATCGCTATCTAAAGGACTTTCCCTTGCCGCCCCACCATCCTCCCAAAGTGATCAAAATCAACTACTGATCGGATATAGGATACCCCAAACTTTGACAGCCTTATATCTACCATAAAAGAAGCGGTTCCCAGCCGATTATGATAGTTACGTCGCCTTATTTTTGAAACCTACAACAAAGAGCTGGCTAGAGCTCAAATGGATTTTAAAGTAACACGCAAAAACAAAGGGTAGGATACCAGTGATAACCACAACTTTTAAAGCTTCTATATGTAAAAGACAATCTAGGCTTTGTAATATGCCTTTTGACTTTTAGAGTAAAGTCATCAATTCCATTCGATCCAAACATTAATTTTCTAGCTCTACAACCTATTCCAAAATCAAAGAACTCCGATACCAAAGTTAGAAGGTAGAGTAACAGCGAATTTTAGTATGTTTTAGTTCAATATATATACTTCATTTAAAAAATCTAGTGTTGGGATTGCAAAAGCTTTTAAGGGGAGGTATATGACTTGTTTAAAGGGATGTTTTTACTGAAATTAAATACGTCCTATTTGTGGGATATATCTTTTGTCTATGAGCTCCGATATATGGCTTCAAAAGCTTATTAACCTTAATACTTAAACACATCATTCGTTTTTCAAATTTAGATAATTTCGACAACTTTAATATAATCGCATCTAAAAAATAATATAAAAGGTATATACCTACCATCAAGTTTAAGGTAGGTAAGGTTCCATTCCATTATTTATGGAGTAAATGTAAACACAATAGAACTTATTCCTGCCGCTTTATACTTTCAAAGTCTAGGTCTACCGCTCGATGTCACTTTGAAGCTTCCTTTACAATCATGTATAGAAGTGGCTTGGTTCTTTACTTTACAAACCTTCCTTTCCAATTTAGTTAATCCGATTTAGGTCCAAACTCAATAGAAGTTTAGTTTGTACTGGATATTTTGAAGGGTCCAAGTAAATAGGGTAAAGCTCAGCTACCTATATATTTGTTTGAAAAGCAATCCACTGATAACTTAACCTTTGCCTAAAATTTGCTGAGATCTATTGCGGAAAAAGTATTAGTAAAAATTACTAACATGTCTGGTTTATGTGTATGGCGCCTTTTGAAGTAGTGAGAACATCGAGGAAATAGCGATAGGAAAATGGACTTTTATGGCATGTTGAGGTTGATAGTGGATTCACCATTACTAAGGTTTTCGCAGGATGGCAATTGGGATCGGAAGGTCCATTGTTCTTATACAATTCGATTTGCTTTCAGACTGGGATGTGGATAATCGGAAAGCAGCTATTGCAATGAAAGTTGTAATAAAGTTTCTGAGAATCAGGTATATGTAACCGGTTAAGGTATAAGAAAATGCCATATATAGCTATTTTTTAGAACCGAAGCTAAAGGTATATTGACTTCAATGCATGTTCTCAAAGTGGCGCTCAAACATATGCTTTCCAGCTTCCATAGCATTGATTAATTTACATACAAAATAGATATTATAGGGACGGGTAGACTCAGCAATTTTTGATAATCTTCTTGCAACACATACTTCCACTTGATCACGTATTGTATTGATTCGATATAAATTTCATATGGTAGGAATGCAATACATAAATAAGGCAAAGTAATATAACCCCCTATCAACCTCCAATACATTATAAATATATCCATTTAGTAAGACCCTATTTCCACAATCAAAGTACAAGTGAATAGCACCAGGTGAGTTATACAGAAACGAACTATTACGGCAAGTACTATTTCTAAATAGCAATTTCATTCCAAAATATATGAAAAACATTCGCCCCCTAATATAAATTTACGGCTCCATACTATCAAAATAGACTCAGTGACTATATAAGAGAAATTCGGATATCTTACACAAGTCAGATGGGCAACCTGTGTCAATATTCAATGACCGCCAAGACCTGCCAATCTAAAGTGTTATTGTAGCTACGTCCTTAAACTTTAATTGGTTTAGGAACCAAACTTACCTATATACCCTTATACTCATATGTTCCAGTAACTAATATATTAAAGCTTTAACGATAGTACACCTTTATTCACCTTCTTCATGAGGAAAAACTTTGTTAAAATGGTTTTATTTTCTATAAAAGTTACAGGAATATTCTTGTTCTGTGGGTGCCTGTACAGAATGTAATAGTGAGGGGTCATTAAGAGAACATAGCGATAAGGATAACAAGGTAGCACAACCTTCAGCTACATGAGGTTTGAAAACGTGGTTATCAAATTCAATCGTTTATAGAAATGATTTGAATTTTTAGTATCAAAAAGTGATATGAATTAGGGGAGGCCAACTTCGATTTGAGAAGGTATGGCTGTACTGTGAACATATCAACTTCCGACTTAAATTCGATGGGTTTCAAATAGCACAAACTCTCGGAACCAAACGTTCGCGTTTGGACATCTCTTAACCTTTGTAGTGGTGTGCTCAAAGTAGGTATATACCGATTTCACATCAACTTCAAAAAACTTTTCATCTTCTAAAGGTTGCCTCATCACCTATAAAAATACTGGTATTTGATAGCTTATTCTCATCCATATAATTTTTATTTCATTCTCGCTATTTCTTTGTTCGCCCTTAGAAAACCTGTTTTGGATAGACAGTTCATTATCCGTTGATTAAAGTAGCGCTATATCGTCAAATAGAGATATAGATGTAGCTCAGCGATATAATTTTGGTGAATTTTAGCAAAGGATTGCAGGGGTAACTTTCCAAATCTACTTGACTTTCCTTTCTTTACAAAACATATCTATATATTGATTTCCTTATTGGTAGCACATCCCCATAGCAAGTGACATGAGCTGGTAAATATTTAGAAAATAAATTTGTCAGATTCATAGGCAAATATTGGAGGAATTGAGTTATGTCCATTTTTGTCGGTAAAGCGGTCAACATCCCAACATAGCTTTGAAATAGGAACATTCTTTTGAAGCCATATCCAAATTTGTTCAAAGTTTAATAGTTGGTAGAATTGGCTTACCCGGAAGGCTAAACTTTAGCTCCAAACTGATGTTGGATTTCTAATATAGATGGTAGATTATTAAATTAAAATGCTAAAATATATTGAAAGTGCAATTTTATTGTAAAGCCGCTATAGGAATAAATAGGAATGTACATATGTAGGTTAGTCGATTAAGTTAAGTATGTTCATGGGGTGGGTCGGTGACGAGGAAGGGGAGCCTCGGTACCGTTTGATAGGGGAGGATGAGACGCCAGTCTGATGGTTCTCGTGTAGTTCGTACTGCTTGGGACTAGAAGAAAACTCACTGAGACGGGCTTTGGTACTTAACTCAGGACGGTTACTACCATCTTTTTTACAGGTAGTTGGATATTCGGCCGAGTTGCTAGGTGGCGAAGCTTTCTTAGATAAAGCTCGTTCCTTGGCCCTCCTATTTTGAAACCATATTTGTAGCTTGCGTGGCTCTAGGCCTAATTCCATGGCCAAAGCAGCTTTTAGGTCGCCACAAGGGTTAGGGTACACTTGGAAGACCGACTCCAATCGCATCTTGGTATGCTGAGATTTGTTGGAGATTCGCTTGGACTCGTCGTTGGAGTTGTCGTCTGAATTCAACTTGCTGAACTGAGTAGTTTCGTTTACTTTCTCACTGTTGGTCTTGGTTTGATAGATGATGTGGAACTGCGAATTCATTTTTTATAAAATGAGGTAGCAGTTTGAGGTGGGGAGGATGCTTTATATATAGATTTGACTTTGGTAGCTATTACATTTGCTCTAGCACAAGTTATGCTCGAATGGCATCGTTATAAAAAGGACTGCAGAGATTTGAATTTCTCTTAAAATAGCTAGCAGCACTTTACCTAGAATCTAGATTCGACCTCAATTAGGTAAAATTTTTACGATTTGATGTTGGTAGTCAGGTGTCTACTAAGTTGGTCTTGATCTGGTGTTTGTGGTTGTTCTGATCGGTTTTATCCATAACTGTAGAGCTGGTGCCAGGTTCTATAGCTATTCATAATATTTTAACCGAGCTATAAGTGCAACCTAGATAAGTTTAAAACTTAAATGACATCTGCTAACTAACTATAGAAATTTGGTTTGAGATTTAGAGTGGCATCAACCTAGACATTTCTAGACTCAAACTTCTCAATAACGGTGCCTTGTTGAAAGATGGGGTAAGCACTTGATAAGTTTTAGCAAAGGTTAGAAGGATAATGTAGCTGGAATCCTGTCCTTTTTTGGCATATCCACTAAAAGCCAAGCAGCAGTCAAAGGACCTTCAAGTGATAACGCTGTAAAACTAGAGAAATCCTACAGCCTATTTCTATATCGAAAACCTTTCAAAAAGGTTATTTGCATTAGAGATAAAGGGCTGGGTCGATATTTCCAACGACATATAAGGAAAGGTATTAACAACAACGCTGAAACTCCTTACCTCCACCAACTTTTACTTGAATTAATTGCATTATGCAAAGTCGGTCTAGCCCTACTCCTTTAAATTCCAACACATCTATCGCCATAACAATAACTTAACCAGGCTATAAATGTCGACCTATGCGTTATATTTAGTATTCCTTCGGAACATACACTAAAATTATCCTTCGCATCAAGTTTGAACTTGAAGGAGCGGCTGCCGATGAAAATACTTTTTGCTGCTGCCAAATTGTTACTAAGTGTTAGATATCGTTAAAAGTATTCTATACGATTACATAACCCTATTCATTGTACTTATTGATATAAGAAATTCTCATATATCAAGCAGAAAGTACGGTTTATAAACATTAATAAGAAATTTCTAATTTAGCACAGAAAGCTTACTGAATCAAGAAAAACCCGTTTCGGTTGCTTTACTATAATTATATCCCGATTTGAACATACGCTTTTTCTTAAAAACCAAAGCTAAAGCTCCTTTGGAAGCTTGACTGACAGAAGCAGTGAATTCATCGGGAAAATCTAGATGGAGTTGACTGCTGCTGAGCTAGATCCCAACTACACATCCCACCCAGAAAAATTTTTGTCATTAAAGTATAGAAATGGACCAGCAGTAAAAGCGAGCTATATTTGATCATTTGAGACAAGGCTGCAAAACAAAACCCCCTAAACGCTTTGAAATTATATACCCGGTAACGATGGGAAGCTGATATCACCTTTAATTTATTATAAACATAGCACTCGGCTATTTTTGCTCCAAAAATATTCATATATAGGGCAATTAAATTGCTACGGCGGCTGTCTAAATGGGGGATTAGAAGCATAGGCAGCTCCACTCAAAGGCGGATCTAAAGAATTGAAGTCCTCGTTTTGGCTTGGACCAAACCTGGACCTTCAGCTGGACAGTCTGGAGATCCAACTACCTAAATTACTCTATCTAGCTGAGCCAAGACCAACGTCGCTAAAATAAATGATTCTTAATCATAGCTGTGTATCTTTCAAACATAGTTTTACCGAAACTGTTTCAATTTTTAATAAGCTAGAATGGTATAAGACTGTAAATTATACTTTAAAAAATACCACATCTATACCATTTATACCAAAAATACACACCAACCTTTAAGAACATATAGTCTCACTTCTTTGCTTTAGACACTTAGATCAAACATATGCTAAACTTAAGATACTCTGGTGCTACACAACCATTAATCGATTCAAAAGTGTAGACTTTCGAACATACCTGAGGAGATATATATATAGAAATCTAAAAAACATTTACGTTTACGTGTTGATTAAATTAATACGAATAATTAAAATTAAACATATATAAGGGAAGTAATTTTTGTCATAGTCAAATACAAAATAAAACTATGAACATACCTTGTGCAAAAGATATATAGCAAACCTTACCAGTCCTTAGATATATCAACTTGAAATAATTCAAAATCATGAATGCTTTTCTGCTACCTACATTATATAGACCTATATCTAGTATAATGAATTTATTCTAGCATTATGAAAATCGACGTCAATTGGGAGCTAATGAATATAAAATCAAAGAATCCAATAAGCTCAAAGTCGACTAGTATCACTAATTGTTTCGCTACAGCAAAAATATGAATATCCTAATGGAGCAGCACGTCTAACTAATTGACTAATACTTTTCAATGAGTAATCGATAAATCGATAGTCAAAAAATAGTCCAGAAACTTATATAGATAAACTTACTAAAATAAAATCCAATAGTACATCGACATTGCCTTTAGCGACTACTTATGTTGATTACACAAATGATTATATGCTTAAAATACCTTTGCATTAGAGCTGCTGTATTGAATTTACTATAGCTTATAATTATCACTTAAGCGTACTTCAAACTTAAGCTTATTAGAAACTGGGTAGTTGTAACCCTAGAACTACATGTAAGCAATAGAGTTCAAATAGCACACTTTATAATTATACCTGAAATAAGGAAAAGCAAAAGATACTATAATTCAATATTATTTTAAAATGGAAATAGCGGATAGGAAGAAGTAAAATTATATTGCTTAACAAATTTAAAAATATATACTGGAATTACCTAAGAATGGAAATGCATCAACTTATTTTTATCACCTTCGCTTTAATCATGGTTGATAGTACGTGAATTTAGGTGATTCCCGTAAGAAGCCATTTTACACAGATTGATTTTACTCTTATTCCAGACATAATTGTCCTCTACAATGATGCTGGAGGTTGGTTGCCTTCCGCCCCTTTTAAAAAATTCAAAAGTTGTTAATTGTACTTCAACTCCTAAGCGTTTGGAACATCTGTAAGAAAATATTCGAGGCTTCTATTAAAATTTAAACTTTCATTTTGTGTTCTACTGTTGAAAGGTTATACTTCCGTCTATTCTTCAAACTAAAACCAAATAATCAAAAAAGTAAAATTGGACCTTAGCTGATGTTTACTTCATTATACAAGCTTCTTGTTGAACAGTACAAAAGATATTCTAATAAACTTCGATACAAAAATTGTAAATTTGCTAAAAAAAAGCCCTCCGAAGAGGTAATCCAATCAAGATTTACGTGTCATCCTTGTGCAGGGGCCATGCTAATCTTCTCTGTATCGTTCCAATTTTATCAGGTGTCAGAGGACTGCAAGCAGTCTTGACAATTATATTAGAAAAGAAATCCTTATAAACAGATAACTTTGATAATAAATAGTAGGTTGTGGGATAAATTTAATATTGAATTTCAAAAGTAGCTATTAATTAAAGGCTTTTATTGGTGAAAATCCTGAGGCTGATCGAAAATAAATCATTGGTTCAATGAAGGTTAGGTTTTTGGCAATTGTAATCTGCTTGGAGTAGTGTTGAGCAAATACTCAAATATACATGTAGTTGTAGAAATACTCTTATAAAATAATGATAGGAATGAATGGATAATCAAATATTTAAATTCATCAATGTAAATTCTAATGGAATGCCAAATTCCGAAAGGATATTTTCGTACAAATGATAAAGATCATTGAGAATAGACTACTAACAGAAAAGTAGAATGTTTATACATGGCTCTAAAAATTGCTAAATTTAAATATCCTTGTAGATACACATGTTATTAAAATTACTGAATACTAATAAATTAAATATTAAATCGTGCTTTGAAATTAAAATAACTACATCTGTGACAATTTATAAACAAACTAACCTACTATTATAGGACCAATCATTCAGCTATCTAGGTAAGTCGACATCTATCGCTCCATCTTATAGAAGCACATGTAGGCCTTGCAGCTACTAACTTGGCTCTGGCTGACCTCTGAAATCTGAGTGTCGCTATTCAAGAACCACTTCTCACCAATCTTGAGGTATACAGTGTAATGCCCACCATTCAAGTTACCAGTGTGGTGGATGACGGCAAACAGCTTGTATACATCTTTAACCAGCGGAACCTCTTCACTAACTCCATTGTCTCGCTTCATCTTCTTGTGGAAATGTATAGGAAAGTGGTAGGTGAATGGGTCCAAGTTCAAGATCGATGGTAACTCTATGGCTGCTTCCGTCTTGACTAGACCACTTGTGGTGGAAAACCGCTTCAGTTGGAAAGTTAAAATGGGAGGAAGTTGGTAGAACATCATCTGCTTCATAGCTTCCGTCTTACTGTTGCAGTGCTGGCAGTGGTAGTTACTCTTCCCCAGCGTTTCCCTTTGACAGAAGCTTAAAGTTGGTTAGCCACAAAAGCTACTTATTGAAGCTTACTTTTCTAAGCAGTCTATCAAGCTGATCTCTTCTTTTAGTTTAAGTATTATATCCTCTTGGTTCCCAATACTAGGTTGCATCTTGTCCAGAAAGGCAAGGCTTTCACCAGAAGGGACATCCAAAGCACAATCTAAAAATGGATCAATGGTCACCGAAGTGTTTCGACACTTTAAGCAGGTGACCGTTGACTGGAGTTGACCCTCAAATATGGTGTGTATAGGACAGTTGCATTTGAGTTTTCCCGACTTGTATTTGTTTTCCGAATGCTCGGTTACCCAATCTATGGTATAAACCTAAATACAAAACTTCAAAGTAGCTTACCTCGGTGTAACCTATTGGTTAGAGAAATGAAAAACTCATGGCTATCCTGTTGCTCGTAGCCAGCCAGCTCGCTAAAGGTTTGTAAACCGCTGGGGTCTTTTGATTCCTCCAGATCTGAGCGCCATACTGTTTCTAAGAATCGGGTAGGTACAATCGGTGCCGTAGGGTCATCCCCACCAAAATACTATGTACAATAACTTACGTAAGTAAAAGATATGGAGGTGCTTTACATTTTGGTAGATCAGCTTAATTTCACATAACGAACATTGACACGGTGGACAGGAGCTCTCGAGCGGCAAGATTTTGGATATGAAGTGAGAGTTGTGGGCCAGGGCTTGTAAAACTACATTCATAAAGCAAGTGTTCCCCAAGTTTTTTATGCCACGTATCTCTAAAGTATATATGTTTATTAAAAATAAACAAAATAGCCTTACTGCTGCAGTTCATCAGCTTGCAGTTATTTGCTTTAAGATTGTTAAAAGTCAACTTTTCCTTCAATAGCTCGAAAGCTGGTTTATCGATATCTAAAAGAATAAGTACAAAATAAATAAAACCAGCTATCTTACTGTTATAAAGCTTCAGTTTCACTTCCTCAATAGCTGCACTCTTAATCAACACTATTGTTTTGGAGGTAATAAATTTGTTGCATAGTACACAGCTTAAAGTCAGGTTAGCCAAATCTATACCTATTCACAAAGTTAGAAAATTGAAGCATTCCATCAATATGATATACCTATACAATGGTTATGGGCAAGGTAATGACTATTCGCATGAGTAGCTTCTGAATTCATAAATTTAGAGCTGCAGTAGAAAGTATCGCATTCGATACAAGCTAACACCTTTTCAGTAGATCCGATATCCACACATAGCACATAGAGGGTCGGGTAACTAAAATTTAGTGGTATGACAACAGATATTTACTTTTATCTTCAACTTTTCAAAAAAAGTGAGTACATTCGATTCGATAATGGGAGTTGTTGAGTCACCTTCTTGAATTTCGGATAGAGCTCTCTTCTTGACTAACTTTATTTATAAAAAATAAACTAACAAAATACCTTCTTTCTTGTTGGTCAAATAACTAAACGCCTTGAAGAAATTTTGGATCATGTACGCGTACTGAATCAAGTTTATCAGCCTCTTTACCGAGTACTCGTAACGCTTACTTCCTTTGAGGTATTGACCATCCGTATCGAATAATCTGTAGATTTCACCCAGAAAATCGATTAGCTGTTGATGTTGACATGCTAATCTGGAAGCTTCTTTTGTTAACATCGTTGGTTTGAATAATTCTTGTTGGTTGGCAGTTTACAATTCAAAAAGGTACTTATACTGGAGTAGACTTTATATCGGTATGGCTGATGACGACATTTAAAGCCGAAACTAATCTAGACTTGATGTTCAAAAGTTTATCGTATTTGAATGCAATTTTTAACTCAAAACCATAAAAATCACATACTTCGTATTTATACAGTTTGATATACCAAGTTAAGAAATAGGCTAGAAAGATTTGAACGTTTAAACATATGCTATTTAAAGTGTATTAGTTTTTCCACCAAAACTTCAAGCAACTACAAAAGGTTTGAATATTTCATTTAGATATTTAGATATTTTTCAAATGTATACATATTGAAAAAGTTTCTAAATGAGTAAAGTGTATATAATATTGTAATAAATACAACAATATTAGATATATTAAGGTTTAATTGTTTTTACATGGTAAAATTCTATAAGATACCTCTACTTCCTAGAGAATTTGCATCTACCCATAGTTTTTACGGTTGACTTTAAGAAACCTTCAACTTGCAAGCTAATCAATAGTTCACTATAGAATTGGTAAAATATCAAACAGCTATTAGTTGTAACTATTCACCGCAATTTTTCATTTCCTAATGCATATGACAATATTTACTAACTATCTTGATATATCTGGGTTTCCAATTAATAAGTATATATAAGTAGCCAGTAGCCATAAAAACCCATGTTTTCAAAAGTATAGCTTATTCGACGATATCCAATTCAAGGCTTCCAACATCTATTCAAACCAACTTCAACTAGATGGCAATTGTAAACTACATTGTATTAGCAATATCGATAATAGCGACACCAGCCAACTTACTGGTAATTTCGCTATGTTTAAATAGGATAAAGGACGTAGGTGTAGATATTAAGCTGATTTTTCTAATATCTATAGTCGAGTTGATAACATCTTTATTAAATATAGTGTTTGGAACGGTTGAACTAACATCAAACAATACAATAATAGCCAACAATCAGTTCTGTCAGACCATGGGGGTAGGCTTGATAAGCTTGCTAATAACGTCGGGATTCCTAGTATGTCTACTATCGCTTCGAAAGGTACCTGATAATCAAGTTTCACATCAATATTCAACTATATCAAGTTATATTTACGGTAGTGCTGTTTCTAGCTTTCAATTTGAGTTTAGCTGGGTTAACTTGGCAGTTCAATGGGTTTGTAACTTCAGTAAATCGAACCTACTGCTTACCAAACCATAAAGGAGAGCTGATAAGTAGGGTCTACTTCTGGTTTCTATTCATACCATCTACCTTAGGACTACTAGCTTTAAATTATTGTTTTGTTGCCATATTGAACTCTAGGAACAAGTTGATCAGCCCCATCGATAATATCAAGTTTGTAAACCAGATGCGAAGCAACCGGGACGCCACCAACACTTATAGCTCAAGGTTAATATTGAAGACAGATGATGCAAAAAGGTTGCAGAATAGGGTCCTTATCAAAGCTTTAGCCTTCCTGCTGATCTACAACCTATGCTTCCTACCTAACTTTGTAGCTTTTATCTATGACATTGTAACTGATGAGAGCAGACCTAAACTTCTAGATGACTTCGTCTCAGTTACCATCCACCTTACCGAACTGTTTAACCCTTTCTTAGCCTTACTGATGCACTCACAGCTATCCAAAGATTTCAGATCCAAAGTTGGGCTTTTCTAATAAACTGGATTCGGCTTTCGTATCATATTAATTGACCAGGAAATTTTGCATTGTTGTAATTGATTTAAATCAACCAATTGAAGCTTGGAAATTTCAGAAACTGTTGATAAATTTCTAACTCCCTTCAGCATTTTATGGACTACACTATTTGTCAAGATAAAAATAATTACAATTATTGGTACGGAACAGAGATTCAATACGAGCCTAAAGCTGGGCTTTAATTCATCAGGTTTATCAGTAATTATTATCTAAAAAGGAGATACCACATCTTCTAAGGCCATGTACACAACCATTTGTACGACCGCGATAGACTTTATAAATAGGTTTCCAAACTTTTTATTTATAGATGGCTTATCGAGAAACTTTTAATTCGCATCCTGATATTCGCATGATGATCAGTTCAACAAAACTATAAAAAGCTTGGTAAAACTCATAAGTACAAAGCTTGGTAACATTATAAAGTTTTAAAAGTTGAATACCTACGATGAGAGCCATAGCTACAGTAGCTTTTATAGTGACATTAAGTTCAGTTAGCAGTCAACTGGATGAGAGTAGTTATATCGAAAATAATCCGTTTCGAACTTTGATGTACGAGCCCATGCCAAGTTTAACTTCTAGCAGCGATGCTCCTTCAACTAGTACAACAGCAAGCTTAGAAGTACCTGTATCCTCAACTCAGACTTTTGTAGATTGGAAAGCAAAGCTTAAAACTTATTTATCCGACAATCCTAGCGAGCTGATGGCGTTTACGACGACCTCGAGTACAAATTACTGGAGATCCAAGCTATTGAACTACTTTGAAACCAATGACATTGACCAACTATTTGGCACCGATAATGTACCAACGACCGTAACCAAAACGGTGACCGAAACCGTAATTCAAACTAGTGTAGTTATTAGCTTTAAGGATTCCCATCAACCCAGTAGCTATAGGAACAGTCGTTCAAATATGAGTGTCGAGCAGTCGGTCTTTCCATCCAGACAATCTATCGTTGAAAGTAATTCAAGTCATTCACATTTCTATAGTGGGAGGTATAGTACGACAGCTTTAAACGAAAGTAGAGGATTTGTAGCTACGGGGTATTCTAACGTCGGCCTCAGCTACAGGCCTACACCTTCTACGAATTCGTACCGTAGCTTTACTTCGTATTCCAGTATCAATCCTTCAAGCTATAGTAGGGCCTCAAATGGGAATTTCACTTCTAACTATCCATCGAAGAGTTCAGCCACTCTAAGTAGTAGAACTGTCTCTACATCTAATTTACAGAATAGTAATGCTGTTATTATCAATAATAGTCCTACCCTTAGCGCGAATACTACTCTTTCCCCTTCCTCCCCTCCATCTTCAATTCCCACTTCAGCTCAGGATTCAAGTCAAACCAAGAATTCTAATCCCAACCCAAGCTCCGATACCAAATCCAAATTGGATGATAAGGTGAAGATTAACCCAGCCTTCCAGGAGTTCGCATACACGAAGACTACCAGTAAGGTATAGATTGGAATCAGGCTAAAGAAAGCGGTGATACGGAAGAGTAATCCGTCAGTGGTATATAAAATATAGTTTATCGTATTTATTCGAAATATTTTCAAGTTGCTTTTGATCTACAATGAAATCTGGATTATGGTTAATCTCTCGAAAAATTAGTCCGACTATTTAGATTTGAAGAATTAGCATGTGATTTGGAAGAATAATAGTGAGCTTGAAATAATTGGACCAAATACCAAATTGAGACTATTTAGTTGAAAAGTATAAGAAAGCTTTATCTTCTGACCACCTAAAAATTCTGGGAATTCTTTATCCTTTCAGCTTTTTAATGCAAGTGCGACAAAAATACCGACATTGAGTTGTAAGAGAGTCGATGTGACCACCTGACAAGAACATCGATGATCAGATGGCTAAAATTCGTTTACCTTTATCGAAACAAATCCTGCGAAGCAAGCCATACCATGCCATAAACAATAAAGGCAAGAACCTTCCAGCTGATGCCTATAAAAGGGATGCAATGACTCAAAACCAGTTTTTTGAACCAACAACTTACAATGAAGTTTTCCAACTCCATCTCCTCCTTCCTAAGTGTAATCCTAATCGCCAGCGTAGCTGGTAAGGCTATAGTAGTCGACCAAGTTAAGCAGGACCTATCCAAAGGGAGCCTAGCTTCGGTTTTAGTACAGCTAACCCCAGCCGATATCCCCCAGCTCAACACCAACTCCCGCTCAGTAGGTGAAGTCGAAGTCGAGGCCCACGCCGAAGATGTCTTCAGGGCCGTTACCACCCACGGTGAATCCACCAAAGTCCCCGTCCAGAAGGTCCTAGACGACTTCAAGAAGGCCGGTAAGATCAAGGGCTATCGTTACTACGCCATCTCCAATACCTACGCCTTGGAGGCTCCTAAATCTGTCATCGATACCTTGTCCAACTTGGATCAAGTTGAGGAGATCAGTTCCAACCACAAAGTCGCCTCTGGCATCAAAGGTCTAGGTGAACAGGAGGCTACCGTCGCTGCCGATTTGCAGTGGACTGGTAAGGAAGTCCACTGGTCCCTGAAGTACATCAACGCCACCAACTTACCCTTCCACGTCAAGTACGCCGCCTCCCATCTCATATACGCCAATGCCGATACCGGTGTTCAATTCGATCACCCCGCCTTGGTCGGTAACTACTTGGGCAAGAAGTACGGCAACCGATTCGATCACAACTACGCCTGGTGGGATGCTAACAAGCGTCTAGTCAACGAGTCTCTACCCAACAAGCTGTGTGGAGTCGACTCTCAGGTGCCCTGTGACGACAACCGTCACGGTACTCACACCATGGGTACTGTCATCGGTGCCTTCAACTTGGGTGTATCCCCAACCACCAAGTGGATGGCTTGCAAGAACATGGAACAAGGTCTAGGTTCCCCCGAAACTTACCTAGGTTGTCTGCAGTTCTTCTTGGCCCCAACTAACCTCTACGGTACTAACCCCAGGCCTTACCTCCGCCCCCATGTTGTCGGAAATTCTTACGGTTGCCCTGGTAATGAGGGATGTGCTCGTTCCACCTTCAAATACGCTCTTCGTGCCTTGAAATCTGCTGGTGTCTTCATGTCTGTTTCAGCTGGTAACGAAGGTCGTGGTGGTTGTTCTACCATCCTCAGCCCCCCTGCCCTCGATCCTAACTCATTCACCGTAGCTGCCACCGAATATGAATCCAACGCTAGAGCTGATTTCTCATCTTTAGGTCCCGTACCCGAACGTCCTGACTTTGCCATTGATGTTGCTGCTCCCGGTGTCAACATCACCTCTGCTGTCATCGGCAGTAAATATGCTGCTTTGAGAGGTACTTCTATGGCCTCCCCTCACGTCTCAGGTGTTGCTCTTTTGGTCATTGCTGCCTGTCCTCATCTCAGCCGTAGAGTTGACCTCATCGCCAAGGTCATCAGAAACTCGGCTACCAAGTTAAAGCCTACTTTGGGCTGCGGTAAAGATACCCCCACTTCCGTACCTAACAACGAGTTTGGTTACGGTATCGTTAACGTCGCCGCTGCTCTCAAGTTGTGCAAGACTACTTGGTACTAGAGATTTGCTGAATTGTAAAGTTTATATTGGTAAATGGCATTTGTGCTAGATAACATACATATTAACTAATAAAGATATTTTTATTACGGAAAATTATATGCTTGTTAATTTTTTATTCAAGTTATCCAAGGCACTTTTATAGATATATTACTCAGATGAATACATTTATTGACACCTTCCAGATTTAAGATGCAGCTTTCCTAGATAAAGTAATTTCCAAGTTACAAACTAACTTCAGGTGAGGAATATATCTATATTTGATAAGCTTTTATATAGCTACTTGCTTCATCATTGAGTGTATAGACTCTATCCAAATGGTTAAAGCCTAAGGGCCGAAAGCAGCACTCCGCCATCATCAAGAACCTCCAAACTACCAAAAATTAGCTTTAGAAAGTGAATACTTACCTAATAAATTCGAAAATAACGTTATGGAATAGTTTATACTTATCGAAAGCTAATAAACTTGAAGAACAAAATGTAGGTAAAACATCAAGGGGTAGCTTTTAGCAAAAAGAGGGGTGTTTGTTTTCTCGCTAAATTTCATTCCAACTTTTTCAATTTCGAGAATAACTTAGGTTCAAAATTGGTGCGATATAATGATCTTCATTGGTTATTTTGAGCCAAAGATTGATGAAGAATGGTGATTCTGTAAAATCGCTAACTTTCTATTCAACTTTTGATGCTGCAATTTTTTCAGATAACTTCAACTAAAATATGGAGTTTTGACGATATTCATAGGTATATTCTATTATTATACTCTATTTTTAGACTATTTTTAGATATCAATATTAACCATAGTATTTTTAGCAACTTTTAAACCAACCAATTAATACAAGATAAACAAAAAATGCTACTATAGTAAAGGTTATAGTATGTATAGCCTTCCTTGATTTCAAGGTCAGATATCTATATAAATCAACATATTAAATTTATCAACAAAGCAAACAGATGTAGTGTTTAAATTTATATTATTTCTAATATATGTATTTTTGTTTTTGTATAGAATGCAAGTGTCTTTTAAGGTTTATTTCGCAATAGTAGAAAAGCTTTATAGTGAGGCTGTTAAAATAAAAGGCTTGTGCAACGATATTAATATTGAGTCCGACCAAGTAGCCGACCTTTACTTAGAATTATCATCCTTATTTGTCTCAAAGGGAATGGTTCAAGTACTCTCCAATACTATCAAAGGGATCTCAAACTCCAGCCAACAACTAATTCATGAAAATAATAGCACCTCAGTACAGATATCACTGCTCGATTCGCCAGTATCAGACTCTGATGAGCAGGCTAGTAATCTTGTAGATGACGAAGATAATTCCAATTTATCTAACACCATCTCCGAAAAGAATAATAATAGAAAGCAAAGCCCCCTTAGTAATACCAATGATGAGTTTACTAATAAACGAAACAAATATGACTATCACTTAAGGTATTTTTATAACAGCCACGTTTTAAATATTTTATTAGTAAATTTCGGCATAAGTCACAGTTTTTGAATCTGGAAATTGCAGAACAGGCAGTTGCACTCTTGAATGCTTCAAATGGATTTAGAGTTAATAAATATAAAACAATCCCCAAGGACGGCAAGGTCTACATTTACTTTCGATGTGCCAGTCAGGAGAGATACATTGACGTCAAAGAGATTTCCAACAAACAGTTGGAAAATGAAGATCTCCCAGGTACTTCCCATCACAAGAAGTACGGATGTAAAGTTAGGTTTACCCTAATTGTTGACAGGGATGTTAACGAAGGAACTGGTTATAAAACAGTTACTGTATCCAAGCCTAATTTTGAGCATAGTCATGACCCACTCAAATCCGACGAAGCTCTGAAGATTTCGGCTGTTGAAATATCCAAGATGATTGAAAGCTATTACAATGGTTGCACTTCTGGGGAAGCAGTTAAAGTTGTTTCACATAACTATAATCTTTTCCTTAAGAATTCTAGTCTAATCCATAATATTTGTTATAAAAATAGGATAAAGATGGGTTTAATTCCAAAGCTTACTGAAATTCAGCAGCTATATAAGATCTTGGAGGATGAAAACTACTATATTCGCATGATCTACCAAACTTTAGATGCTGAGACACAGGGGTTGCAGGCAGTTATTTGGGCCAACTCTGAGCAAATCCAATTAGCCAAGTCTGGTATCACTGATGTCCTTTCTGTCGATTGCACTTACAATATATTAGCTTCAAATTTTGCAATATTCAATGTAACAGTTATGAATAAACATTGTAGAATACTACCTGTTTGCCACTTGGTACTTGCACGCGAAAACAAGACGGGATACATCAACGCCTTCAAGCTCATCAACGATTTTTTAACTGAGTGCAACTCTACGATTAGCGTTAAAACGATTTTTTCGGATTCAGACGATCAACTTGCCATTGGTATACAAACAATATTTCCAAAAGTTACCCATTTACTATGCATATGGCACAAGTTTAACAACCTTACGACCTTTATTAAAAATTTGAAGGAATCTGATCGAGCTAAATTAGTCAGAACGTTGATAAATGACGAAGAAGCCAAGGCCGATTCTAGCAATGACAAAAAGAAGATTGATGCGGCAACCAAAGTGCAAACCAACACTGCAAAACTACACACCTACCTTCATAATCTCCTTTATACTCTCACTGAAGACAAATATAAACACCTCAAGAAGCAGTTTGAAAATGCCCTTAAGAATGATGCTACTAAAAAAAAATTCCATACGTATTTTTTAGATGAAGAGCAGTTTGCTGTCTGCTATACCAAAAAGTTCTTTACCCATTCTTGGAACTCCTCCTCTGCCTCTGAATCAACGAATGCTTCATTGAAATTGTTCCTAGATCGCAAAAAGTTACAACAGAAGCTTACCATTGCAGAGCTTATTAAGGTCACCGATGAGTACTTCGATACAAAGAAGATTCAACACCTCCGCCTTGATTCCCTTAGTATTAAAAATGGAGTTAATCTCTTGCCCATTAAATTTCTAAAAGAAATGGACTGCAGGCTCTCCAAAACGATTCTAGTTAAGCTTCAAGGTAAATTTTGCTTATTTAGCTTGATTAACATCTAAAGTTAAACTTCGCCATGCTCGCATTGGATTAAGAGTTGTATACCACCCAATAGCTGTTGACACTTTCATAGTTACCGAGAAGAGTGATTTGTCCAAGAATGCAACTGTTACTTTGTATGCTGGTGATAAAACTTTCTGCCATTGCTACTTTCCTTCTCAGAATGGTTTGCCTTGTGAGCATATAATGGCAGTCCGGTATTTCCTCGATTCGAAAGCTTCGTTGGTAGTGGAACAAGATGTTGATGATCGTTGGAAAGGAAATTTTAATGCAAACTCTGTTGAAACAGTTGTTGACAACTACCTTGCACCCTTGATCGAAACCTTCAACTCCTGCTCCAGCAACAACAAGCCCTTTTATGCTTCCGCCCTTCTTCTTGACCTTGAGCGCCATATCACCACTATGCAAGGACTTGATCAACAATTTACTGGTAAAACCGCCGAGCCCTTTACCAAGCCTCGTGGGAGAACCTCCGACAAGATGTTTAAACGAATTACTTCTGAATTTGAAATAACTGCCAAGTATAATGCAGATCTCAACAAATTTTGTGAGAATTGCAAAGGTACTGGCCATACTTCTTCAGCTTGCCCTAAGAGGCAAAAGAAAGTCTAGCTTTAACGTTAATAAAGATATGATAAATTCTGTATTGTATCTTAATAAAAGTGTAGTTCTTTTACTGAAAATATACTCATTATAATACAACGCTACATTTATTTTTAAATATAGCTTATAGTTGGCTATTATTAAATTAAAATAAACAAATAGATGATAAAGTTTGAATATGTCAACTCAAATTAAAATACCTTATGTAATAATGTGGACTGTAGTTTGTATTGTGTTATTAATAGGGAAACGGTTGGAGATTAGTAATATTGGGCAGGATAACAATGATGGACATTAAGATGAAGCTCGATACATTTCGATATTTCACCTATATTTGTAAAAATAAACTTATGTTCTAAAAATACTATGGCTAATATTGCTATCTAAAAATAGTCTAAAAATAGAGTATAATAATAGAATATACTTACGGATATTGTCAAAACTCCATATTTTAGTTGAAGTTATCTGAAAAAATTGCAGCATCAAAAGTTGAATAGAAAGTTAGCGATTTTACAGAATCACCATTCTTCATCAATCTTTGGCTCAAAATAACCAATGAAGATCATTATATCGCACCAATTTTGAACCTAAGTTATTCTCGAAATTGAAAAAGTTGGAATGAAATTTAGCGAGAAAACAAACACTCAAAAAGAGACCTAGATTAGCTTCCAAACCAGTTTCTTTTGTCCACAATCTAACTTGACAGAGAAACTTGAATGTAGCGTGCACAGGTCACTTGAACAAAAATCTGAGAAAATCTTCATATACGCGAGGATGATAAGAATATAAGGTAGAATTGCGTGATCTAGAAACAGTTATATCAAAAATAGTATATATACCTCGGTATCCCTCAAATATTTTCCAAGAATTGATCGAAAAGTATACCCTCTAATGAAATTCGTAGCTTCAATCTCTGCGTTAGTAACAACTTGCTTACTGTCGAGTGTCGCCGGGAAGGCAAGAATTGCCAATCAAGTTACCGCCGACTTGAACAAAAGTAGTCTCGCCTCGGTACTAGTACAGCTGACGCCAGCCGATATCCCCAAAATCAACTCCAACTCTCGTAGCGTTGGTGAGGTCGAATTGGAAGCTCATGCCGAAAATGTAGTAGCAACTATCAACCGTCACTCCGATACCGTCAAGGTTTCCGTAAAGCAGATTCTGGATAGCTACAAGAAGAGTGGTAGGATCTCCAACTACCGTTTCTATCCCATCTCTTCAACTTTTGCCGTAGAAGCTCCTAAAGATCTTATCGAGGCTCTGTCCAGCATCAAGGAGGTCGAAGAGATCACCTCGAACAACAAGGTCGCTACCGGGGTCCAAGGTTTAGGGAAAGAGGAAGCCGTTATGGCAACCAACGTCGACTGGAACGGCTCCAACGTCCACTGGTCCTTGAAATACATCAACGCCACCAACTTACCGAGCTACGTCAAATACGCAGCCTCCCTTTTGACTTACGCCAATGCCGATACCGGTGTAGAGTACACACATCCTGCCCTAATCAATAATTACCGAGGTAAGCAGTATAACAGCAAGTACGATCACAACTACAACTGGTGGGATGGTAACAAAAGACTAAACAACGAAACCCTGCCTAATGTAAAGTGTGGTATTGACGCTCAAGCCCCTTGTGACGATGACGAACACGGTACTCACACTATGGGTACGGTTGTCGGTGCCTTCAATTTAGGTGTATCACCAACTACAAAATGGATCTCTTGCAAGAACATGGACCAAGGTTTAGGTTCCCCTGAAACTTACCTGGGCTGCCTGCAGTTCTTCTTAGCCCCTACCAACCTTTATGGTATCAACCCTAAGCCTCACCTTCGTCCCCATGTTGTTGGTAATTCCTACACCTGTCCTGGATCTGAAGGATGTGCTAGATCCACCTTCAAATACGCTCTTCGTGCCTTAAAATCAGCTGGTATCTTTATGTCGGTTTCAGCTGGAAACGGAGGACGTGCCGGATGCGCTACCATCCAGTCACCACCAGCTATCGACCCCAATTCCTTTACCGTTGCTGCCAGCCAGTACCTCTCCAACGCTAGAGCTTCTTTCTCATCCTTAGGTCCCGTACCTGAACGTCCCGACTTTGCTATCGACGTTATCGCACCTGGTGTCAATATTACCTCTTCAGTACCTGGTGGTAAGTATTCTGCCTTCCAGGGTACTTCCATGGCTTCTCCTCATGTATCTGGTATCGCCCTTTTGGTTATTGCTGCCTGCCCCCATCTCAACCGTAGAGTTGACTTGATCGCTAAAGTCATTAGGGATTCGGCCACCAAATTGAACCCTATCTTAGGTTGTGGTAACGATACTCCTACTACTATCCCTAACAATGAGTTTGGCTACGGTATTATCAATGTCGCTGCCGCCCTTAAATTGTGCAAGACTACTTGGTATTAGTCATTCCTTATAACTAGTGTAAAAGTTATAAGATTAAAGACCTTTTACGAAATGATATGTAGTTCAACTAAAACAGTTCCTTTTAAAAGATTTAAAGATGCAGTAATGAACATACATATATTTAAAAAAAGAATAGATATATCTATTAAAATTTAACAAGCTTTAAAGGCAAATTACATATCTAATATAAAACATAAAGTTAACTGTTAGTACCCTGTTGGCAATCAATGTACCCTTTCCCTAACTTCACCCATAGATGTGCATTTAAAACTGTTGGGATAGCTTATGGAAAATATACTAAAAATGTAAGGTCTAGAGAAATTCCACTGGGTTCAACTAATAATGGTGTTGCAATAGTGGAATATGGCAGGATAGGTTGGAACAGTAGAACCAATGTCAACCACTGTATTGGTAATATGAATCGCCCAAAGGGAGGCAAAGAAAATCAGAAAATAATGGGATGAGGCGGCAGAAAATTCGAACCACATAGTCATGGTATCTAATAACTAAAAGACTTACTAGGAACAAGATTTTATTCGTAGGCTAAGAAGCAGAATCAGACTGTCACAACTGCTATGGCTAAGGGTTGGGATCAAGAGGTGAGTAACAGCTACGAATAACGAGGTGGAACGTTGTCAAGATCCTAGCTTTAGTTGGTAATCGAAGAGTTCAAGTACATTTTTGGTCTCGTGGCAATAGTTATATCGGATAGAGTAGATTTCTATCCTCAATTAACTACTCTATCGATTAAGTTTTTGCCAAGTTTAGCCAGAAAAAGTTCATAATAATATTGACGACTACTAGTGAGTTTAGCACTGTTGGGATACCAAGATCTAGTGTTATACTACTAGTAAAAAGGATCGAAGTATATAGGATATAGGGCAGGTTGATGACTAAAATAGTTGCGAATTAAGGATCGAAAGATCAAAGTTGATAAGGAAAGTAGCAAAAGAAAAACAGTGGGGAATAGGCTTAGGACCTAATAATAGGAATTGTAACGACTAAGATTGTTACAGGATTGAGAATTAGAGCCCCAATAGATACCGGCACTCTTTTTGACCTTGTCATAATTATAGCCTTCTTTATCTTCATGAATCGACTTTGAGTCCAGATTGCAACTAAAGTATCAGCTGTCAAAGCAATGGCGTTGAGCTTCTTTAGTTTTATTGCTGCGATCACCGCTACGTTAGCTTACCTCAAGCCTAGCCTGGCATCCTAAAAAACTTCCCTACAATAGCTATCTTACATTGCTAAATTGGCTGCTAAATTCAAGAATGAATATAGAGTGTTACTTCATAAAATAGCCTTTATATATATGTGCTACTAAAGTAAAAATTAGTATATTTATAGTAGTTAGAAATAATAGTAGTGAAGTATCTTATTATTAGAGTTACATTGTAATTGTTTCTAACCTAAGTTGTACAGATTTTAGAATTGTAGCTATCATTCCATGTTAATTTCGGTAAATGCTTTACAAAAATATTTTTAGCTTATTTTTCAATATATTACTAGATGTATTATTGAATGCTTATTTAATTGGCAATAAAAATTAGGCAAGCAGCCTATACTTGAATTTGATATTTCTAATGATGGAAGGTTTCTATCCTGGATAAATAGTGGATACTATTCAATCATCACAAAAATGAAAGTTTGAAATCTTAACTACGAATGTAAAACCAACATGGTATCAATATTAAAGCTTGTGAAGTGGTTGCTGAAAGGACGGGATCCAATTCGAAAGTGACTATCTACGACTGAGTCTTTATATTACCTGAAGCAAGAGCTAGAATCACTCGATAAGAAGAATCTCATGTTGGGCTATTTACTTTTGGGTACGTTATGCAACATCGCAATGATCGAACTCAGTCAAAGCCTGCCTTTTAAAGTGGCAGATCGTAATGAAAATGCCTATTTTCAATTCTTTCAAACTTTTTAATTTTTAACTATAAGCTAAAATAATATAGCAAGTGTTTTTATAGATGCTGTCACTCATCCTATCTTGATATTTTATGGAATTGCCATCTTATTGGATATACATAAGACCAACGGTCCAATTCAGTTGGTATCAAAACTAAGGTCAGCGGAACGTGAATATCAAAGAATCTTTTGGTGGCACATATACAAGTTCGTCATGGAACTCATCAACATCTATAAAGTCCCCAAACTAGTTGAGTTTATCTCAATTCCTATCGACCTACTTGATCAAAATTCAGGAGAGTTTTTAGTCCCACTGGACTATGTCAATTAAAAAAATTGAAGGCGTGAACGAAGTACATGAATTAAGAACTATTTGAAGGCTGATCACTTAAATTTCGATGAGTTTTAAATCTTATTGCAGATAGTATCCATGGTGACCAACGTACAGAAACTGATTACCTAATCCAAAGTTTGGTGATGCGATTTCTATCAATTGAAGCAGCAGTTAAACAGGTTGGAAGGGCTTATCCACAAGGATATGAATGCTAACAGCATCCACAAAGTCATAAATAGCATGGCTCAAAGTTTCATTTACGCTTGCAATCAGTCTTTAGCTCTCGGAATCGAATTTTGGGCCAATTCCTTCAACTTTGCTAGTTTCTATTTGTGTATGGTAGGTAAGATTTTAAGTAACTAGAAGGATATATTTCATTACAACAGGTACTACCTACAGGAAACCCTAAAATATAACCCAGGTCTTTCAACTTATACTACCTGCCTCCTACCTATCAGTATCCAAAACAATGATTAATTGCTGAGATTCCATGTGTTTGGAGCTAATGACAGCTTTCTACTTGATAGCTCTCATACACTACCTTAATGCGAGTATGCTACCCATATTGAACAGTAACAGTGCCTTTTTCGAGTTCAGTGAAGATTGGTTGACAATATGTAAGGGATTTTATTTTTATCTATGAATTGCTGTACTTCTCAAATGATAAATTCTTGATTCTAATATCACCGTTTGTAGATCTTACTCCTGCATATTTTAAATTAGTGAGGATAAATATATTTAAAGTTAAATTTGGCATAATAATACATTTCAGTTGTATTTAATTGTAGTTTATTTTTCATCATAGCATTAGTATTATACCATATCTTATATCGCAATATTTCCAAAACCAAGCTCTAGATATACTGGTTTAAGCTTTCTACATACATCAAAAGGATGGATATAGTGATATATAAAACGAATCCAGTGATTTTAGATGTTATAATCGCAAATGTAGAAGGGTAGTTAAGGGCCTTATACTCATTTGGCCTTTAAATTAATTAATTGCTCTACAGTAGTGGCAAATCGAATCCTTCAAATCCTCCTAACAGTGCAATACAGAAGATGAGGAAAAGGGTGTCTAACAATTCGACTTTATAATGAATGCCAATCTTTGACACTAATAAATCAAAAAATAAAATACTAAACATTAAGTTTATTGCAATATTAGTTAAAATTAGAAGATCTTTTTGCAGAGCTTAAGTGCAGCAGCGACGTTGATTTCACCGTATCCGTACTCGTTGTTAGGAATGGAGTTAGGCTTATCAGTACCACAGCCAAGGGTAGGGTAAACGCGAGTAGCCGAATCTCTAAGGACTTTGGCGATCAAGTCAACTCTACGGTTGAGGTGAGGACAGCCGGCGATAATCAAAAGAGCGGCACCAGAGACGTGAGGAGAAGCCATAGAGGTGCCCTGTAAAGCAGCATATTTACCACCGATGACAGCTGAGGTGATATTGACACCAGGTGCAATAACATCGATAGCAAAATCGGGACGTTCGGGTACGGGACCTAGGGATGAGAAAGAAGCTCTAGCGTTGGAGAGGTACTGGCTGGCAGCAACGGTAAAGGAGTTGGGGTCGAGGGCAGGAGGGGAGAGAATGGTGGAGCATCCACCGCGACCGTCGTTACCGGCGGAAACCGACATGAAGATACCAGCCGATTTCAAGGCACGTAAAGCGTACTTGAAGGTGGAACGGGCGCAACCTTCGTCACCGGGACAGCCATAAGAGTTGCCAACAACGTGGGGGCGGAGGTGAGGCTTGGGATTGATACCATAAAGGTTGGTGGGAGCCAAGAAGAACTGCAAGCAGCCCAAGTAAGTCTCGGGGGAACCTAAACCTTGGTCCATGTTCTTGCAGGCTATCCACTTGGTGGTTGGGGATACACCCAAGTTGAAGGCACCGATAACAGTACCCATGGTGTGGGTACCAGTGCAAATGGTCATCACAGGGGGCCTGGGCATCAAAACCACATCTGACGTTAGGGATGGTTTCATTATGTAAACGCTTGTTAGCATCCCACCAGGCGTAGTTGTGGTCGAACCGATTGTTGCCCTTTCTGCCGAGGTAGTTGCTAACAAGGGCAGGGTGAGTATACTCTACACCAGTATCAGCGTTAGCATAGACGAGGCGAGAGGCAGCTTGATAGACGTTCTTTGGCAGGTTGGTGGCGTTGATGTACTTCAAGGACCAGTGGACCTCTTTACCAGTCCAATTGAGGTCAGCAGCGATGGTAGCCTCCTTGTCATCAAGGCCTTTGATAACGGAAGAGACTTTGTGGTTAGGGGTGATTTCCTCAACCTGGCTCAAGTTAGATAAGGCATCGATGACGGCCTTGGGAGCTTCCAAGGCGTAGGTGTTGGAGATGGGGTAGTAGCGATAGCCCTTGATCTTACCAGCCTTCTTGAAGTCGTCCAAGACCTTCTGGACGTTAACGTTCGAGGTTTCTCCGTGCTTGGTAACGGCGTTAAAAACATTTTCAGCATGTGCTTCAATTTCAACTTCGTTGATGGAGCGAGAATTGAAATTGAGCTGAGGGATGTCGGCTGGAGTCAATTGAACTAAAACTGAGGCCAAAGGTCCGTTTTTGAGATCCTGAGTTACTTTCTGGGAAACCTGGGCTTTGCCGGCGACGCAGGCAATTAGGCAGACGCTGATGAAGGCGGTTGCTGAAGATTTGAACATCATTTTGTGAATAAATTTAGCATGTTAAAGGTTTGCTCATCCTTATATATAGGCCTCCAAGCCAGCAATATGCTGAACGGGATAAAGTCTTTATTTTGAAAATGATTTCCAATTGACTTGACCTTGTGATATCGAATTGATATGGAAGGGGGGTTATTAGTGAGATTTTCGAACCTTTTTATCCAAAGGTTTCAAAGTCACGTTTGTACGTTACAAACCGGTTGTCCGATATATATCCTTTTATAAATAAGGGCCATTTTCAAAGCAAATAGAAGAAAGTTGATATATTGAGGATTCGGATACTGTTATAAATACATATATAAAGGGTTTTCGTTATCTTATCGGCTGCTATATCTGAAATACTTATTTCTCTAGCGACTTTTATATTCGGCACCTTTTAGGCAAAAGCTCAATATACGGATGTAAAGTATATTCATTCGTCAACTTTCGTCCGAAATAAGTTAGTACACAAGTCATTGGAACTAGCACACTAAGCGAAATCTATCCACCGGCTCAATCTAGAATCCAATACTAAAAACGTTTCCGAAATAAAAGAACACTTTATACTGCTCAAAGCTATTACTAAGTTGTCTTGCCAGGCAGTTTAGTTTGACATATAAAAAGTAAAATGTGATCAATGAGTAGTTTAGATCTAGAAATTCCACAACAAAATATATAAGTTTAATATAGGAGCAGCAGGTTTAAAGTTTATATAGTGAATGTAGAATAACCAATATAAAAAGAATTTACGTTTGCCACTATAGACTGCTTTCTGTTCAATCTACATAGCATAGTTTATTACGTAAAACTATAAACGTGAAGCAAAAGTAGAGCAGATGATGTTTGAAGGCGGAATTCCAAGGACGGACCTTTACTAAAGTGACGGAAAGGTTGAAATATGTACCCGAGTTACCCTGTTTTATGATATTTTAAATTTTCCAATCATTTTATTTACATTTAGTTCAACTTCACTCAGAAAAGCAAAAAAAATAATAAAAGTATTCGACTTTAAGATCAAAGAGATGCTGACCTTGACTTTGCTGATGAATAGTATGATGGATCTTGTAAGAGCAATCAAACTATGGCTCAGGTTTATATTATAAGGAATTTAGAGTTATCGCATTTACCATCTCAATCTACAGTTCAAAAATTAACTGAATTAATGAACAGTTTATTCCAAGTTCGAAATAGGCGGAAAATAAGCTATCTGAGTCCAATGTGACTACTTAACCACAAAACCTGGTCAAGTGGTTCAAAATCCATTCACGTAGTTGCAATGAGCCTACTTCGAAAAAAATCACGGGAATGGGTCACAGATATGAATATTCATCCCTTATAAATGTAATGTGAGAGGTAAAGTAAGTTTCTTATCTACATATCAAACTAATAATGAAAATTTCCAGCTCCATCTCCTCCTTCCTAAGTGTAATCCTAATCGCCAGCGTAGCTGGTAAGGCTAGAGTAGTCGACCAAGTTAAGCAGGACCTATCCAAAGGGAAGCCTAGCTTCGGTTTTAGTACAGCTAACCCCAGCCGATATCCCCCAGCTCAACACCAACTCCCGCTCGGTAGGTGAGGTCGAAATCGAGGCCCACGCCGAAGATGTCTTCAGGGCCGTTACCACCCACGGTGAATCCACTAAAATCCCCGTCCAGAAGGTCTTGGACGACTTCAAGAAGGCTGGTAAGATCAAGGGCTATCGTTACTACCCCATCTCCAACACCTACGCCTTGGAAGCCCCTAAATCTGTCATCGATACCTTGTCCAACTTGGATCAAGTTGAGGAGATCAGTTCCAACCACAAAGTCGCCTCTGGCATCAAAGGTCTCGACGACAAAGAAGCTACCATCGCTGCTGATCTCGATTGGACTGGTAAAGAGGTCCACTGGTCCTTGAAGTACATCAACGCCACCAACCTGCCAAAGAACGTCTATCAAGCTGCCTCTCGCCTCGTCTATGCTAACGCCTGATACTGGTGTAGAGTATACTCCACCCTGCCCTTGTTAGCAACTACCTCGGCAGAAAGGGCAACAATCGGTTCGACCACAACTACGCCTGGTGGGATGCTAACAAACGTCTTGCCAACGAATCCTTGCCCAACAAGCTCTGTGGTATCGATTCTCAGGTACCTTGTGATGACCACTTGCACGGTACCCACACCATGGGTACTGTTATCGGTGCCTTCAACTTGGGTGTATCCCCAACCACCAAGTGGATGGCCTGCAAGAACATGGATCAGAACTTTGGTTCCCCTGAATCCTACCTAGGCTGTCTTCAGTTCTTCTTGGCCCCTACCAATCTTTATGGTATCAACCCCAGGCCTCACCTCCGCCCCCATGTTGTCGGTAACTCTTACGGTTGCCCTGGTGTTGAAGGTTGCTCCCGTTCTACCTTCAAATACGCTCTTCGTGCCTTGAAATCTGCTGGTGTCTTCATGTCCGTTTCAGCCGGTAACGAAGGTCGTGGTGGTTGTAATACCATCCTCAGCCCCCCTGCCCTTGACCCCGGATCTTTCACTGTTGCTGCTACCAAGTACCTATCCAACGAGCGTGCTGCTTTCTCCTCCTTAGGTCCCGTTCCCGAACGTCCCAACCTGGCTATTGATGTCGCCGCCCCCGGTGTCAATATCACTTCTGCTGTTCTTGGTGGTAAGTATGCCGCTTTACAAGGTACTTCTATGGCTTCCCCACATGTTTCTGGTGCCGCCCTTTTGATTATTGCTGCCTGTCCCTCACCTTAACCGCCGCGTTGACTTGATTGCCAAAGTCTTGCGTAATTCAGCCACTAGGTTGAACCCCATTTTGGGCTGTGGTGGTGACCAACCCAATACCATCCCTAACAACGAGTTCGGTTACGGTATCATCAATGTCGCTGCTGCCCTCAAATTGTGCCAGAGAACTTGGTACTAATATCACTATTTATGATCTCGTACTGAATAGCATACATCTAATTAAAGTTTTAATTTGGAATACGTTTTATTCTACAATTTAGAGATATAGCAATTGATTGGACTAAGGTGGTATAATTTTCAGATCTATAAGAAAAGTGCGATTAATGTAACTATAAAAAAGCTTTCATTATGATAGTGCCATAAGCGTAAAAAAGATTTTTTACTTTTGTAAGTTCTATTGATGTTTGGACTACTCCTTTCATATTCATGCCACTCAGCTTAAAGCTCATGGTAGTATACTGAAGACTTGTGAAGGATTTGTAAGATTCCTAGTCCGATTTTCGAAATATACTCCAAGAGTCTATTATTTTTTAATCCACTGAAAACATGCTCAAAGGTCCACATACAAGCTTTTTGTAAGGGATCCAAGGACTTGAAATCTGTTTAAAAACACTATCCTACGCTTTGACTGCTATCATTTGATGAAGCGATTCATTTTTACTGCTAATGATATATTGAAGCTAATTGAAACATGTATATCTTGAAATGTAGATGGAGCAGCTATATATTACTTGGGATTCAAGTATCTTATCTATCTATTAATTTGACTTTTATTATTAGTGGCTTCTTTTACGGCATCTGATATAAGTACATATGAGTTATATGTAAAAATTACAGATTTACATAATAGTTCGAACTATATAGCTTTATAAACATTAGTACGCTAATATTCGTTTCTTCACTGCTGTCAATAAATAAATGTGTTTGATGATACTTGTAGTATTTTGAAATTAATGAAAGGAGAAAATCACCGTTAAGCTTGAGTCTCATAATTATAAACATATTTGATATTTCATGAATAGTAGATATGCCTTAAAGACTATATTTATTCCACCAAGTAGCTCAAGATCAGATAAGCCAATATGTTCCTTAACGAATAGCTTTTGGGATGTACTAACTTTAAAATTAAAGCTAAGTCCGTATATTGCCAATAAAAGGTTCAGTAACTTGAGACCAGAGCGATCAATTAACATGGGTAGGAACTGTATCAACTATAGTCAGTCAATCCATACAAATATGGTGCTGATGGCAAATATATTTTTGTATAGGTTAGCCAACTAATAGTGAAATTTTCTATTGCAATCTCCTCATCAGTTTATTTTTAATTACCAGCGTAGCTGGTAAAGCTAGTGCCTTTGATCAAATCATCGGTGCCCTATCCAACTATAACCTGATCTCAGTTTTAGTCCAATTAAGATCGATCACTATCCCGAGCTCAACATCAACCTCACATGGTCACCGATACTCACATTGAAGTCCACGCTGAAAATGTCTACAAGATGGTTACCAGATACGGTCAATTCTCAAAGCAGCTGATTTAAAAGGCCATAAATGAGTTCAAGAAATCTAGTAGAGTCAAGAGTTACCACTGCTACTCTATTTTCAACATTTATCCTTGGAAGCCTCCAAATCTGTCATCGATCTACTTTTCACTTTAGATATAGCTGAAGAGATCAGTTCTAATAGCAAGGTTACTCATTGGATCAAAGTTATTGAAATTGAAAGATCTTTCAGTTCAAAGAAGCACGAATGGACCAGTAGGGAGGTCCATTAGTCGATAAAGTAGATCAATACCATCAGCTTTCCCGCCTATGTCAAATATGCCACATCTTTCCTGAGATATGCCAATGCCGGTGTAGAGTGCATCTATTCCACTCTCATCAACAGTTAGCTTAATAAAAAAAGAACAGGCTCGACCACAACTACGCTTAGTGAAATTTACCTTTTTTACAATGGCTGTTTTCTACCTGGCTTTATAAATAAATGCAAAATATATATTTACCTTGTGCGTGGATATATAATTATACTATATCTTTATTGAGATGAATAGGCTTCACCAGTTATGATCATATGACTCTATTCAATATCTACAAAAGCGTAATCAAGTAAACATACTTACATGCTATAAATTTTCCAACCAAATACCAAGCACCATTTCTATCTATGCTGCTTAGAAAGTGGCAGTATAAATAGCAAATATAAAACGGTACAAACTTTATTATCAGTGAGGTATTAATCTTAACTATAAATGAAGTGAAATATACCAACAAACACAAAAGTTTATAGCTATCAGCTATTACTTTAGTTTTTCTTACCATAGTTTTCGAAAAACCATTGCTTTAACTCGATACATTCGAACGTAGCTAAATTCAACTCCTTCAAGTACGATAAATCCATTCTACAGTCCTTAGGTCTACTAGCAACACTAGGGTCATTGATATCACCTTCATCGTAATCGGGTTCGACGTGATCGATGCTTTCTTCAATAGCCTCGGCAATGAGTTGAACCATCTTGTACTTGGTTATGGCAACTGGATTACTATAGTTGATATGCGAAGGCAAATCTCCTTTGTACAGAGCAAAGTCTAGCAATGCCTTTGAAATATCAATAACTAAAATATAAATGATAAGTATCAGTATATCATGTAACTTATAAAGCTTACCGTTGGTTGGGTTCCTAGGTCTAATATCATCGACCTTGACGACCTTCTCCTTATTACGGATTAAATCCAACAAGCCGATAACTACCGATTCTCCAAGGTATTCCACTTTGCCATAGAGTACTGGGACACGCACAGCAGTGAACTTTTGGGAAACTTTGTGGATCTCGAGTTCGCCAAGGTACTTGGTCTTTCCGTAAAAGTTCAACGGGTTGGGTTTGTCGGTTGGCTTGTACAAAGGTGCGGTACCGTCAAATACGTAGTCGGTAGATATGTAGATCAATCTACTGCTGTACTGCAAACTTAAGGTTGCTAAAGTCGAACAGGTCTTCACATTTAACTTCAACGTGTTCTCCTCATCTCTTTCAGCACGATCAGGGAAACGTTCAGCTGCACAATGGACTACTACGCTTGGGTTGTATTGTTTGAAAAGATCAGATAAAGCTTCCTCATCAGTTAAGTCTACCTATTATTTTAAAAAGATAAGTATAAAAAAGATGTTTGGTAAAATTTACCTTTACTAAATCACCCTTTGCTCTGCTAAAAGCCAAACCAACAACTAAAATATATTTACTAAAAGATATTGTGCATATGTTACCTTTCGAAAACTTGTTGGACTCCTTGAATGTTGCATAAACTTGTCTACCTAAAAGACCTGAAGCTCCTGTAACTAAAACTACTCCTGAAGACATTGTTGAGCCTATTGTTAAGAATAGGATTAGGAAACTAATTCAAAGCTTTTATCAAACCTGTGACGTGATGTTAGAAAGCTGAATAAACCGGGTTTTGGGATAATAAATTTACAAAGAAAATCATCGAGATTATATACTTTTTCACACTTCCTTGTAGTACTCGGCTTTTTGACAGTAGCATATAGTGTTAGGTACATGAAAGTATCAACGGAATCGGAATAAGATATCCGATCTCCGTTGGAGCCATCTATTGAATAAAAATCACTTAAATGTTTAATTTGCTATGGATCCTACTTTGACAATAGTGAAACTCTTTCAATCGGTCTACGAAAGACCGCTGTGTGGCTGTATATATCACTTATTAATATGAATACTATATAATAAACAGATACACAATATGAGGCATGGCCCTCATTAAATAATAACGCATTTTTAAGTATTGACTATAGATAGTAATATTTGCAGTGCTACGCAAAGCGTCAGGTGGCAACATACTGCTATATATATTGTAGATCGGAAAAGTTAAGCCCGAACTATAATGAATACAAACTAAATATTCATGATACTACTATAGTTAATATACTTACTTAAAGTCTGTATTAAGTTTATAAATATATTGTTTTTGATTAAGTATGTTTTTAAAGAGTATTGAATTCAAATTCTAAGCCCCAATATTTGGCATGGGTTTACTATTTATTTTAGAATCTCCTTTCAAGTTCTATCGGTACAGATCAAGACAATTTATTAAAACTTCAGCCACTAGTTTTCTATAAACTAGTTTACAGCTGTCCAAAAATATGGTATGGTTGTAATCTACTTCATCTCGAGAAAAACTAATCAAAATAATATGTTGATAGTACCACTTCATATTAGGAATCTCATTCATTATCAAGGCATCGTATACTAGCTTTATTCTACAATTTCTCAACAACTCTAATGCTATAGTAATACTGTAAGAAATTCCGATTTATACAAGAACTAAAAACCATTAAACTATCACTATTTACCACAAATATACCCACTGAATTGTACCTCCTTTGTTAATAATATTACTGAATATAGTACTTGGACTTTAGCTTCCAAATATATGAAAGAGATGAGTGATAAAATTGATCAGTTGCTTCGCAGCCTGTATAAACTAATTCAGAATACATCCAATTAGCTGTAAACCTAAAGAGTATTTATTCGCTTGAAAATTCTTTTAGCCAATAATTTTATAGATGCACTTCAATAGAGCAAGGAATAGAAATCCACTAGTACTAAACTTTATTGGATACAAAAGCCATACAACCAATAATATTCAGGTTTATGATGAGCTGAAGTGCTATGAATCAAAGCTTACAATACGATTTGCTTGCTTTGTGTAAGAAAAATTTGAGTATGTCGAACAAAAGAGTTGGAAATGATGGACAGGATGCAAATGAAAGCAAAAAGCTGAACGTCTCCGGGGAGTTCTCTGTACCAGATTTCACTAAACCTTGTAACTTTGGTAAATTCTTTATTAGTTTTGTTTTATAATGGTATTTAATAGAAAAGGAATTTCCAAATTGGGGACGTTCAGGAGCTAAACCTTTAGACCAAGCCAAAGATGATCTACGTAAATCTATAACATTTTAAGTTGCTAATTTTTTAGTTTTTCAACAGATAGAAATTGAACAATCTGGGAAAGGGACAAAGGAAGAGAGCTTACTATTATTCATGTATGGTATTACAGAGGTAAGAGACACTGCTTATATCATGTATGTTAAATTTTTTTACACTAGTCCGGAAATTCCGTTCTTTGTAGGGTAAAAGATTTTCATCCATATTGTTACGTTCCTGCCCCTCAAGGCTTTACAGATTCGGACTTGAAGAAATTCAAAGAGATGGTGGAGGTAGTATTTTTACCAAGTTTAATTGCTGATTTATTTTTACCTAGACACAAATTTCCCCAGGCTCAATTAAAGAAGTAACGATCGTGCAAAAGAAAAGCATCTATGGGTATCAGGAAGAGGAGTCAAACTTTATAAAAATATATGTCAATTCACAGAGCGTCTTGAAGAAAATCAATGAACTATTTCATAAAGGCTTTGCCGATGGAAAGTTCGGCTATTCCAATCGAACCTTTGAGAGTAATATGGAATATGTACTTCGCTTCATGATAGATACCAAAGTAAGTTTAAACCAATTCTTTTTCTTACTTTTAGGTGGTAGGGGGTAATTGGATTGAATTGAAGGCTGGAAACTATAGAAGCGTCCCTGAAAACGAAAGGGTTTCACGTTGTCAATATGAGGTCGAATTGAGCTACGACAAGTTTATTAGCCACCCTCCCGATAACGAGTATTCGAAGGTTGCACCACTAAGGATTATGAGTTTCGATATTGAGTGTGCAGGGAGGAAGGGTATTTTCCCGGAGCCAAATGTAGATTCGGTCATCCAAATTGCTTGTGTCGTCAAAGTCCAAGGAAGTGAAGAAACTCCCAAGAAAATTGTCTTCACTTTGAACACATGCTCAGCCATAGGTAGTGCCGACGTCGTATGCTTTGAACGCGAAACCGAACTTTTGGAAGCTTGGGCTCATTTCCTTATCCTATCGGATCCAGATTTGATGATCGGTTACAACATTATTGATTTCGATATCGACTATTTGATTAAGCGAGCTGCCCATTTGGATATTCACAACTTCCCCTACCTAGGACGCCTTAAAAACAAACGTGCTGAAGTGGTATCTAGAACACGATCTGGTGGCTTTGGCACCAAGGAGTTTAAAATATGTGTCCTAAACGGTCGTCTGATGCTCGATATTATGCTGGCCATTCGCAACGACTTTAATTTAAGATCCTACACTCTCAACTCGGTGTCAACGCATTTCCTTGGAGATACGAAGAACGATATTCACTACTCTATTATCACTGATCTGTTTTTAAAGGATTCGGAATCTCGCAGAAGGTTAGCAGAGTATTGTCTTAAGGATGCTGAATTGCCCCTCGAGCTTATGGACAAATTGATGTTCTTCTACAATTACCTCGAAATGGCCAGAGTCACAGGTGTACCTTTCAATTTCTTAGTTAATCGTGGCCAGCAAGTTAAGGTAATATCTCAGCTCTACCGTAAAACTGGGGAGCAAGGTTATATTGTACCGCATCTTACTCCGTCCAACTCTGATGAAAAGTACGAAGGTGCAACAGTTATTGAGCCAGAGAAAGGTTTCTACCGCCAGCCAATTGCAACCCTAGATTTTGCCTCCTTGTATCCGTCCATCATGATTGCTCACAATTTATGCTACACTACACTGTGTATTGGAAAAACCCCCGAAGATGTGGCGAGCTCTAACCCCTCCCTAAGTAGTGATTTCACATACACCCCAAACAAAAACGTTTTTGTAACTAAGAGCAAGCGCCTGGGATTGTTACCTGGAATTCTGCAAGACTTATTGGCAGCTCGTAAGCGAGCCAAGGCTGATCTGAAAAAGGAGAAGGACCCATTCAAAAAGGCAGTTCTGGATGGCCGTCAGCTTGCACTCAAGATCAGTGCAAACTCGGTGTATGGATTTACTGGTGCTACCAACGGTGCTTTACCTTGTTTAGAAATTTCGGCGTCGGTAACCTCCTACGGTAGAGAAATGATTATGATGGCAAAGAATACCGTCGAGAAGAATTTTGAAGGTAGCAGAGTTATCTATGGTGATACCGATTCGGTCATGGTGGATTTTAAAGCTGGCAGCGATTTGAACAAAGTAATGGAGATAGGTAACGTTTAAATTACTCCATCAAGCTTATTGTATACTTAGGAAGGAAAGCGGCCAAAAAAGTTTCAGAGGTCTTTATAAGCCCAATAAAGTTGGAGTTCGAAAAGGTGTATTTCCCATACCTGCTATTCAATAAGAAAAGGTACGCCGGCTTGTACTGGACTAACCCAAACAAACCTGATAAACTGGATTCAAAGGGTATAGAGGTAGCTAATTTTGATGTTGATATAATGTTTAACCTTCATTAGACTGTTCGTCGAGATAACTGTCCACTAGTATCTACCATGATCGAAATTTGCTTGAACCGTATATTGAGAGACAACAATCCTGATGGTGCCGTGCAGTAATAGACTAATATTTAAATATATAGCTTACCTTATATCAAGATTCGCCAAGGAGACTATCAGAGATCTGTTAATGGATAAGATTGATGTACAATGGCTTATCATTACTCGAACGTTGTCCAAAAAAGAGTACAAGACTGAGCAACCTCATAGTGCATTGGCTGAACGTATGGCCAAGAGAGATCCTGGTAACTTTATTTCATCTTGCATTTCAAGTACTAAATCCACTATACTATAGGAAACCCCCCCGCACTCGGTGATAGAATTCCATACGTAATTGTCAAAGGGAATAGCGACAAGATCTACGAACGTGCTGAACATCCGATCTATGCCCTTACCAAGAGTATCCCTCTAGACTACAACTACTACCTCGAGAACCAGCTACGGAACCCCTTGGAACGGATCTTCGAACCAATTTTGGGAGAGAGAATAAAGGAGCTTTTCTCCGGAGAGCATACCTCCAACATCAAAGTTACTCACAACTCCGACAGCGTTTTCGTCAAGAATATGGTGGTTTTACCCAGATGCATGAACTGTAACACTCCTTTATCTACTGACCAAGGTATATCTTTATTTTGAATCTTACAGCTAAATTTACTAGATTTACCCGTCTGCTACAATTGCGAAGATGAAGTTCAGCGTGTCTATCTCGAAAACGTAATTTTATACTCTTGCATAGCTAATATTTCTTTAGTTAGGATCCTACAACACCCTCGTTGAACGGTGGAATAGAGCCTGGACTCAGTGCCAGCGTTGCCAGAAAACAGAAGTCAACGAGATCATCTGCACCAACGGGGACTGTCCTATCTACTACCTGAGATTTAAGGCCCAGTTGGATTCCGAAAAGCAGAAACGGAAGATGATCCGTTTCGATAGCAACTGGTATACCGGTGAGCTTGAGACACCTGAAAAGTATGTGATCAAGCCTGAGGACTCTAAAGCTAAGGGTGATAAAGTTTCGTTGGACTGGTAATATATAAGATTAAATTATTCAAATGCTTAGTATATAATTACTCAAACTGATGATAGCGTCTATTGAATTAGCTTTTTAATAGTATAAAGTTTTGTAGTGACTATCAAGTTAATTAAATGTTGATTACTTGATTTTTGATATTCAACCAAATTCACTTCTCGGCCGAACTTACTTATCCTTCGACCTAACGACCAGGAATTGAAATGTACACTGGAAATTATCTAAGCCTTTTCTTTAAATCCCTCTTGTTCACTCCTTCTGACATCCATGGATATTAGGTTGAAACTAGAAAGGCCAAACAATTGGAATATCCAAGCTTTAATGTTCAGCTCTCTATGATGCACATTATTAAGAATGCTTTCAATGCTATTAAATATATATAGTTTGAAGATATAATTAGTTGTTATTAATATTGAATGATGCTTAAACTACTTGACCTAAATGCATATTAGTCAAAAAATTAAAGGGTATGCTTTAATCAATACCTTTGTTGATTCCTAAAGTAGACAAACATCATTATTAAACAACAACAAAATCGTTACTATTACAGCTATAAGACATCTGTTAGGTAATAAACTTGATGGAAACATTTAAACTAATATATTTGCCATGGCTAGCCTTATTTAATCCAAACAATCATTAGGTTGTTTCTAGCTGTAAACTTTTTAAAGATTAAGCGGCACATATACCTAGAACTTTAAAATCTAAACCAACTTATAGACTTTTAGGCTTGACAATAGGGAAAGCTAAGGTATCTCTTAAGCTGTTGGTCTGATTAACCAACATAACCAGCCTATCTACCCCTAAACCCCAACCCACAGTAGGTGGCAGTCCTAACGCCAGATCTTTGCAGAAGTTTATATCGATGGGATGGGCTTCCAAATCTAACAAGTTCTTGCGGTCCTACATAAGTATAAAGTTCAATATTTACCAAAATAAAGATAAATTACGTTGGATTGGTTGATAAAGTTGTCAAGCTGGGTCACCGGATTCATCAACTCCTTGTAGGCATTGACTAACTCCATGCTGTTGACAAAGAACTCAAATCGTAACGAACCTAGACCATCCGATTGGGCTAACGGGGACATGATGGAGGGGTGGTTGAATAGGAAAGTGGGTTGAACACACAGTGGCTCTATTATATGACTAATAGCCTGATCCAAAAGCCTCGGTATCGTATAAGGTTTACTAATCGGTATATCATTATTCTTTAACAGTTGAATGTAGTCTTCAACTGTATTTAAAATACATTAAACATTGACTATTAGAATACAAAGATTTACCTGGAGAATCGTAAGGTGGTAGTGGTCCCAACTTTTCAGTCAGATGTTTCAATACGTCGATTCTTCTAAATTCAGGTTGAAAATCCAGCTCTACACCGTTGATTTGAACTTTCAAGCTATCATTAATTTCTTCAAGTATATCTAATATAGAAAATTTGTCAATATAAGTGTATATAAATAAAAAGCCACGTCTAAGTAGATCCTGAGTTAAGATGAACAGATCTTCCAAGTCGGCATAAGCCCAGTACAACTCCAAAGTGGTGAATTCGGGGTTGTGGTTTTTGTCAATACCTTCGTTCCTAAAAACTTTACCGAGCTCGAAGATCTTGGTAAAGCCACCTACCACCATCCTCTACACAGATATGAGCATAGGTAATATCATTCCAATTACCTTCAAATTCAATTCGGTAGCTATCCTTAACCCAACCTTAAAGTTGTCCAAGGCCCGCATCTCGGTAAAGAAAGGTTTGGCGTTGGCACCTCCGATATCCTTATCCAAAATGTTAGTCTCCACCTCATCGAAACCTTTTGCATTCAAGTAGTTCCGCAAGGACCTCAACACCTTGATCCGATTTTTTATGTTTTTATAGAAGTTGTCTTCTATGATCAGCTTCAAAGTTCGGTTACGTAACTGATAGTCCAGCTCACTCTTCTCGAACTTCTTCACTTCATCTAATTCTTTCAAGTTGGGAGTCAACAGCTGGGGTAGCTGGGTGAGGAAAACGGTAGGCTCGGAGGTAGCCGTTTTACCTATATATCCACTTATACCTGTTTTATAAGATGTGGATTTTCAGCACTATAAATGTAAAATGTTGCTTACCAATTATATCTCCTCTCTTTAGGTTGTTGTGTAAGTTATCAAAGTTAGTCTTGTCGGCAACTATGTTTTTAAAGTTGGCCATAAGCTGGATCATGTTCCCTTCGATAAGCAAGTTGTAAAATATCAAGTTGCTACTCAAACTACGTTTGTTTATTATCCTACCTACTAAGTTGACGTTGGCATCTACTAATTTCTGCTTAGGCTCCAATTTTGAAAATATCTCATGTAAACTAACGACGTTGTTAAACTTTATAAAATGTTCTCTATCTAAGTATTTGATAGTGACATCCTTCTTGAACTCATCTTTCAACTCGGTATAGTACGGTATGTTGCTCTCCCGAAGATGCTGTAGACGTCCATTTAAACTTTTGAGCTTGGTAATTTCTACTTCTTCACTGACTTCATACTTTCTAACTATATTTGTCGTAAATCTTCCCTTCAGTATTAGGTTGCTGGTTAGCTGGTGTTGCGATGGCTTGTACCTTCGTATCATCTTTTAGATAGATCCGGATTCCAAAAAAATTCTTGGATCAATAGTTCAAAACTTTGACGTCAGTTCTTTGACAACCTTAAGTTGCTGATTCAATGAATTGCGTTCATCAATAGGAATCAATACATTTTAATTCGATACAATTTCCAAATTCCATTATTTTAGTTCAAATTATTAGACCCACAGTCTAGTAAAAATTTAACTAATGAGACAAACAATAGTGGAATATTAGTTAGAGCTATAAATTTTGATTTCAAAACTTAAGTATATATAAAACAGTATCATGATATTACCTTACAGTTAAGTTTGAAGAAACTATATGTTTCAATTTATAAGAGAATTTTCTTGTAAACTTTCATATAAACATATTCGAGAGCCAGCTGCTAATGGAAGGAGGTTCACCCAGCGACCTCATCAATTCGTTACTTGTCTAAATGTTAAATAAACTATTGCTGAAACAACAAAAATGACAAATATATGAACTTTAAACAATGCAACTGCTATTTTCATTCAATGTAGCATATTTTAGTATATGAAATCTCAATCCATTGGTTAAGTTTAACAATCGAAAAGTAGTTGGATCTTGTTACATTTGGGATACCTAATGGATCTTAGGCTATCAAAACCACTTCTCTTACGATTTGGCCTACAATTTTAAAGTCGATGGCTCTCCTTGATGGATTTATAGCAAATATTTTTCACTTGTAAAGGCAAATTTCATTGTTTCCAGGAACTAATGGGTAAGTGGTCTTGTAGCTCTCTATGATAGCGGCAAAAGTAATGAAACTTAGAGCTAGAAATACACCTTAAACTGTGCTTTTATTGTTTGAGAACTAGTTTATTATAGACTTTTAATGCCATTGGAAATCATTAAATATTTAGTTCACAGAAAGGTATAACTCTATTTTATAATACCACTTTAGGTGTTTTGTGAGATGCAGTGAAGAATCTTTACTACTGTAGACTTGTATATTGTTGATAAGGATTTAAACTATGGCATACTTTTTTGCAAATTTTGTCAAATGGACGTATAATGTTAGCTTGCTTTAAATCAATAACATAAACTACTGTAGATAGACTGAAAACTATATACCGACGCATCCATTTGTGTAAGGTAAGTAGGTAGCCAAGTTTCTTCAAAAAACTTTAACCCGTTTAGCCGATATCTATTTCTTGTTAAAGGGATGTGTAGGAGTAAACCAAGCAACGTATTTATGCATCTAATTAATTGACATTCCAAATTGATTTTAAATATCCATCCGACAGCAACAAAATTTAGAAGCTTTAGATCAAAATTTGATTCTATGACTTTCCAATTTATAAATAGATTCGAAGCTTCGAAAGCTTCTAATATAAGAAAAGATCCAATGTATAGTTCTCTCGTAATCGTCCATTTGATCTATTAATATCATTGCAGAAACCTTTACTAAACTTCACTATCAAAAGATGTATAAAGGAGTAATAAAACTCCAATTTTAGCCTGTTTATATCATAAAAAATTAATTTTAATATACTTCAAGTATAAATTTAGAATATAGGCGAGCTTGCCACCTCTTGTATGTATAATCCAATTTAGCTTACGTATATAAACTTGGGTAACAAAAGTAAACTTTTAATTGCCCACAATTCGACTTTTAGTAACTTAGATGAACAAATTAGTAAACAATACCCCAGCAAAGGAAGCGGTACAAGAGGATGCTTACGACCTGAGTCCCATCGAAAGCGACGAAAGTACTAATAAACAGAAGTGGAGTTTTAACGTATGCCTTATACTCTGCGGCATTCTTATATTTGGTTTATTCACTAGTTTAATAGCACAAATAACCTTTCCACTCCAAGCCTTGATCCTAGGCGATCTCAAATCGTTCGACCTTAACGGTATCCCTGAAGTTCTATCTATCGTATTCAGCATCCTGTCCTTACCTCTGTTTGCCAAACTTTCCAATATATTTGGTAGGGGAGCTATATTAACTGCAGCCTTATTTCTTTTAGCGATAGGCAATCTGATCATCGGTATAGGCAGTACTGATTTCAAGATGTATAGCATTGGCATGGTGCTGAATAGATTAGGGGATACCGGCAGAGATTTATTGATCCCAATTATATTAGCCGACCTCCTGGTAGCTGAGAATCGCGCCCTCGGCTATATGCTGTACTGGTTACCCAACACGGTGGCCATTTTCCTAGCACTTCCGTTGATTGATCCAATTGTCACTTTAGGTTGGCGTTGGATCTACATTATACTTGCAATAGGGATCGGTATATTTTCCCCCCCACTCCTTTTAGGTCTTTTTAGAGAAGAAAAGAATACCTCCCATGAAAAGAATGCTTTCAGTTGGTCCGCAATGACCGAAATTGATATCGCCGGCCTTTTACTTTTAACCCTTGGCTTAGCTTTGATATTAATTCCTTTCACGATTGTAATCCGTGAGCCTTTGGGCTTCTCTAGCCCTAAGCTTATTTCCATGTTTGTTGTAGGAATAGTAGTGTTGGCAGGTCTATTCGTCTGGGAATTCAAATTTAGTTCAAACCCTCTGATCCCCAAACGTATATTTCAAAATCGAGATTTACTCGTCATAATAGCCGTCAAATCTATGTTTACCTTCGTACTGACATTTAGCTGGGGGTTCTTTACCACGTACCTCATCATTTCAAGAGATATAACCGAAGTCCATGCCGCAATCCTCAATCGAAGCTTCCAAATTTCATGGTACATCGCCGGAGTCATATCAGGAATCCTTATGAAGAAGCTCAAGTGGTCAAGATCCCTGATATGGCTAGGATATATACTGGAAATTATTGGCCTTGCCTTGACAATTCCTGCTCGACACCCTGATTCATCCGATGCTTTTATAACTGTAGTGGAGGCCTTAATTGGAGCTGGGAGTGGCTTTAGCACGTGTATTGTCGTAGCAATATATCAGTCGGCAGTTGAGTTTAAAGATATCGCCACCATATCTTACATAGTTGTACTTATTGACAATGTGATTGCTAGTCTAGGAACTGCTGTCGCGACGACTATTTGGAACGGGACTTTGTCTAAAAATTTGGTCTATCACCTGCCTCCACAGTTTGCTGAACAGATTCCTTTACTTTTAAGTGATTTATACTTGCTAAGAAGACTTCCACTCAAAGTTAAGGAAGGTTGGCTTCTAGCTTTGGGGGATTCCCAGTTGGTTATGTGTTCGGTTTCGGTTGCTTTGGCATGTGTCGGTTTGTTGGTAGCACTATTTTTAAAACCACTCAATTTGAACTAAGGCATATTTTTAGCTATACAAGTAGCTTTTCAATAAATATAAATCTGTTTAGCTTTCTCTATAACATGTATACCTATTGTTAATGCTGCTTCAACCTTCGTTAAAAAAAGGGCTCATAGCTAAGTTTAAACTGTGTTAAACTTATGTGGTAAAGGTACTTCCGATTAAAGCCATTCCAACTACATTTTTTGGTTTGGATTGCTTGTCTAAGCTTTAAGATCAGGGTTTTGAAGAGATTGAATAATGACAAATATAGGTTTAGATATATTATCTATAATATCAATAAGGGCAATTTAAAAGAAGCATACTAATTGTTTATAGCAAAACTGTTTTATTAGTTAATACGAATGCTATTTGGCATAAACACTGCCTAGCAATATAATTTTTACATACTAGCGAAATTAGTACCAAGTCTTCTTGCACAGCTTGAGAGCAGCAGCGACATTGACGATACCATAGCCGAATTCGTTGTTAGGGATAGTATTAGGTTTGTCACCACCACAGCCCAAGATAGGGTTCAATTTGGTGGCCGAGTTTCTGATGACCTTGGCAATCAAGTCGACTCTACGGCTGAGATGAGGACAGGCGGCAATGACCAGTAAAGCAACACCGGAGACGTGGGGGGAGGCCATAGAGGTACCCTGGAAGGAAGCGTATTTGCCACCGGGTACGCAGGAGGTGATGTTGACACCGGGAGCGGCAACATCGATGGAGAACTTAGGACGTTCAGGGACGGGACCTAAGGACGAGAAAGAAGCACGCTCGTTGGACAAGTACTTGGTGGCAGCTACAGTGAAGGAGTTGGGGTCGAGGGCAGGGGGGCTGAGGATGGTAGAACAACCGCCACGACCTTCGTTACCGGCTGAAACGGACATGAAGATACCGGCTGATTTCAAGGCACGTAAAGCGTACTTGAAGGTGGAGCGGGCACAACCTTCCTCGCCAGGGCAACCGTAAGAGTTACCGACAACATGGGGGCGGAGGTGAGGTCTAGGGTTCGTACCTTGGAGGTTGGTAGGAGCCAAGAAGAACTGTAAGCAGCCCAAGTAAGTCTCGGGGGAACCTAAGCCTTGATCCATGTTCTTGCAAGAGATCCACTTGGTAGTGGGAGATACACCCAAGTTGAAGGCACCAACGACCGTACCCATAGTGTGGGTACCGTGCTCATCATCATCGCAGGGGGCTTGGGAGTCAACACCGCACTTTACATTGGGCAGGGTCTCGTTGTGGAGACGCTTGTTACCGTCCCACCAGTTGTAGTTATGGTCGTACTTGCCGTTGTATTTTTTACCCTTGTAGTTGTTGATCAAGGCGGGGTGGGTGTACTCTACACCAGTATCGGCGTTGGCGTAGGTCAGGTAGGAGGCACCGTATTTGACGTAGCTAGGTAAGTTGGTGGCGTTGATGTACTTCAAGGACCAATGGACGTTGGAACCGGTCCAGTCAACGTTGGTGGCCATGACGGCCTCCTGCTTTCCCAGGCTCTTGATACCGGAGGCGACCTTGTGATTAGCAGAGATTTCTTCGACTTCTTTGATGTTGGCTAGAGCCTCAACCAGATCCTTAGGAGCTTCTACGGCGTAGGTCGAAGAGATGCCGTAGTAACGGTAGTTGGAGATTCTGCCGCTCTTCTTGTAGGCCTCCAAAGTCTTCTCGACCGAAGTCTTGACAGAATCGGAGTGGCGGTTTAAGGTATCCAAGACGTTTTCGGCGTGAGTTTCCAACTCGACTTCACCAACACTGCGGGAATCACCGTTAATTTGAGGAATGTCAGCGGGGGTGAGCTGAACGAGTACAGAGGCTAGGGTACCTTTACGGAAATCGGCTTCTACCTGCTCGGCGATTCTGGCCTTTCCGGCAACACAGGACAGCAAACTGGTTGCCAACAATACGGAGATCGAGGTTGTGAACTTCATTAGGGATTGTAACTTGTTTAGCTTTTAGTGAGCGACTGGTGACATTTATATAGACTTGGGGTTGCTATACTATTTATTCAAAAATCACGCAATCTCGCCCTTATGTCTCCTGATCTGCTTTGCTTATGAGTAGCTGACTTTTCTACCTTAGCTTATACGATTTCGGATCAAGTGACAGATATACCTTATTTTTAAATCATTGTATAAGCTAACTTAATCTTGGACGGTATCCCGAATCGCCAATAGTATGAAAGGATCTCTGGATCCAATTAGTAAATATGTCATAGGTCGGTATTATTAACTTACCATGGCTATTGTCAGCTTGAAAGTTTGGCCGGTCACGCCAAATTGGAACTAAATTATCCATTTGGAATCTGCGGGTTCGTCGCTAAATAGTCAATTACACTCCAATTGAGGTCGGTACTAACTTAAATACGGAAGGATAGTTGACCATTGGCTTTTATAGTAGGGTTATTATATGATAGATACTCTAATCTAGGTATTTAGATATGTTTTGTAAAAGTTAGTCATCAAGAATAAATAGTATATTTCTATTGATAAAATAATGAAACTTAAAAACACATATTTCGTTTGCTGGCTATTAAACAAGCAGCAAAATATAGAAGCAATATACTTAGATTAGCGACTCTTATTTACAGAAAGCTTTTATGTTCTCAGCTGTTTGATGGCACCTCAACAAAGAAGCGATCCCATAACTTATCATATAGTTGCTTCCCATAAGCTCATTTAGTTTCTAGCCTTCATTTACATGAGCACTATCAAATTTACAGTTTGCAGGTAGACAGTGAGTAAATCTGCATACTATGCCTCAACCACGATATTGCTAGTATGAAAGCATTGCCTCTTATACTTACAATTCTGTTAGTAGATGTCATATTATTATTTATAGTGCTTTACATCCAACAATACTGATTATAAGTTCAATTTTAACCTTGAAAACTTTAAAGCTGTGGTGATAAAACGAACTCACTCAAATATAAAGCCTTCTCATTCCTTAAAATAATTCATGGCTTATAGTTAAAACATACACTTGGATCCAAAGATTTATTATATCCTTTGTAGATATCTAATTCAACTACTAGTCTGCAGTGAAGTTCTTACCTTGCTAAAACTTGTAATGATTGGATAAAATAACGCCAATGTCGTATTTTGAAGTAGCAATTCAAAAATGTTCATAAAAACATATGCTTTTTGCAAAACTGAATATAAAAATCATATAGTTTTATTGAACAAAGTAATAGGTGGCAAAGTACACGCAGTAAAAACAGTAAGCTTTATAGAGCAAGATCTTTTTATCTTGTAAAGAAAATGGTGAAGCGCAAAGGTAAACGGTATATATAAATTAGCATAATGATTTATAATTCAGAAGGTAACGAAGCATTAAAGGAGAGTCCAAGAGTTAACGAATCTACGGTAGCAATTTCCAACACATCAGATGAAGGTAAGTTCACGACTCAAAGAATTTACTGAGTTTGAATAGGCGATTATGAGTATGAGTTCGAATATGAAAATGACTTTTGTAGTGATGACCCAATTGAGAACGACCAAATGAATAGTGAATCTAAAAACACCAAAAAACCACGAACAGATGACATTTCTCTACACTCAACCTCCTCAACAGCGAATCCTTCAAACAAGTGCAATAATGAAAAAACATCCGATAAGCCTTTGGTATTTCTGCCAGTTGACCTACCAGCTAGTCCATTAACATTATCGACACAATATGTAAACTCACAAACTGAAGATGCAGAAGGTAATGGTCCTGTGGTTAAAACGTTTGTTCCACCAACACTTCCCAAAGTAAAGTTAAGCGTCCAAGATTTTCGCAACCAATTGGCCGAGTCAGTATATGAATTTGAGAAAGAAAGTTTTGACCCTTCGATAACACTTGAAATGCTTGGTCTAGGAAAGGAAAAGGAAGGCGATAGTTGTAGTGAAAGTGATTACGATTTTGAAAATGAAATTTGGGAAGAGGTCGAAATGGAACCTGAAGAAACTGATAGTAAGTAGCTTATTTTTCACATCTAATTTGTATTTTAGAAATGTTTAATGCCATTCAAGAGATTAGTGTGACTATCAATACTGAAGATACGGCTTCTAAAGATAAATCTAAACTTGATAAGGCCGACAGACGAGGTATAGTTTCCAAGCATAGAGTTTGCTTGGCCGCTTTTTTGGGCGTCGGCTGTAGGTGGGCGAAGCATACTTATAATAATATCATTATGGCAAAGATGTTGTCGCATATGCCAATATACCTGCATCCAATTGGGATGGAAGTGGACGCCTGGGATGTCGTCGATTGGTTTCAGGAACGATTTTTAACTGCACCCTTTTGTGAGATATGCAATCCCGCCAGAATTTCCAACTGATGTTAAAAGTTGCTTTGAAGTATACTATGAAATCTATAAAGCCATTAACTTGTACATTAGAAATGCGATTCGATTTTGAATAGACTTATCGTAGGTGCTGAACTAATGTCTGAATGTAGTTGCCTAAGTCCAATCTTACTCTCAGCTTTACTCGCCAACTTCAAAATTGCAACTAGGTTGACTTGCTTTGTAACACCGCCAAACCTACGCTTCCAAAACATCTATTAATTTTAAAATGTGGCTTGAGATCAACGATCCTAACTCTTTGAAATTTATCCCAGTACATCCACTATACCTTGTAGTACCGCCTTTTACAATCGATAAGCTTGTACCCAACTATAACTCCAGAACTTCTCCCAATTATATACTTTCGTTTGAAGGTAAACTATTAATTAAGTATATACTAACTGTATTTTAGTTAGGCAAGGTCAAGTTGTTGTAACTGACGTTACCTTTAGATACTTTAAAGAATCTCTTTCTAACCAGTTGACCAGACGTAAGCTTTATTTGAACTTTAGATTAGACACCAAATCCCAAGTTAAAGATTGGCTGGTGGTGCTACTATCGAAGTTTCAAAACATCAACCTACAAAACCAAAGCCAGCTAGATTACAAGGCACTAAAACGTAATCATAAAGAGCTTAAGGAACTGGAGAAAACTCTGTTGACCGAAAAGATGCCTACCAAGCTATCTGAGTTCAAGAACCACCCAAGCTACATACTTACTCGTCACATTCCCAAGACCTTCACCTTACGACCCAATTGTAAACCGGTTGCCTATTTTAAAGGTGAGAAGGTATTCTCCCGTAAGGACTTAAACCCCGTCAAGACAAGAAAAGGATGGTGGTATTTAGGGCGAGTAGTTGGAGAAGACGCCAGTAGGCTTTACGACTGGAAGATTGACGATGAAGATAAAATGCTATACCCTGATTATGAAACTCAACTTTATCGACCTAGTGATTTAGTAGCTGAAGAACTTCAAGCTGGTTCGAAGTTAGATCTCTATGTACCTACCATGTTGCCATCAAACGCTTGCTATGTCACCTTGGAAGATGTAGAAGATGTAGCCAAGAACCTCAAGATATTTTACTTAGTTGCACTGACTGGGTTCAAAAGGAATGGTACAGCCGCTATCCCAACCGTCGAAGGCATAGTCGTTTTAAAGGAGGACTTGAACCGCCTCAAAAGCTGCTATGATAGGGAGCAAGCTATCCAACGGCTCAAGGAGTTCAAAATCCGATATAAGCGATCCGTTCAACTTTGGAGTATTTACATCAAGTATGCTAAACTTAAGGATAGACTTGCCAAAGCTTATCAAACTTAGGGACCTGATCAAATTTTGAAATGTAAAGGTAGTTCAGTCACTGATGGTTATGTTTAGTAGATAGTGATAAAGCTACATTTATGAGAATCACATATAAACTACAGTTTACAAGCTACTACTACATACTTTTCAAACTATATCATATCATTGATCGATAGCCTATTATATTCTGAAAGAAATTGATCTAACATTAGCTCTTTGAGCTTGAATAGTTTATTTATCACATCCCATCCTAATATATTTCATAAACCTATCGATACTACAGATACTCAATGATAAAGGCATCAGCCCATACTTCCAAGTCTACAACTTTGGTTTTTATTGACTTTGGGGCTTGATTTCGGAAATTTCGAGCCACTAAATCCAGTTACCAATTAAACCTGCCTCCTATAGTTGAAGAGGTGTTGCCTATTGGTTAAAGGAGGATTGATCAAGTGATTAATATGGAATAGATCTCTGTAGTTGAGCAAAAATAGTTGCCTAAGTTAATCTCATCTACTAGACTTTCCTTTTGAATCTAGCTTTATTGGCTACACCTTTTACTTTAGTTACGACATTATAGCTTTTCAACATTTCTGCTGCTGTATTTCATAATATTATAGTCCTATATCGAAGATATAATTGAAACAGTTTTATATAATGTGTGCATTTATCTATAAGTAACTTCAAAATGAAGGACTTTATTTGAATAGCTATAAGCTCCTTTAAATGGATTTTATATGAAAGATTTAGTTGGCTATCTTTAAATTATTTATGGCTCGATATTAATACTTCTACTTTTCTGTAGCAATTTAACTCTATTTGTGGTGAGATAATGTTGTAAGTCAAATGCGCCCTAGGTCGTTTAATCAAAGTCCTGTTTAAGGGTGGTGGTCTCTAGAACGATATTTGAAACTTAGTAAGACAGTCCATATTGCATCTATCAGCTGTATAACAGTTAAGTATATCACCTGGAAATATATGTTTCTCTGCTCATAGATATGGTAGGTAGTTCTATATTTGATATCCAGGCCTCCTTCAAGTATTGCTCCTGCCAAACTTTATATAATTTCCCAAACTAAATTGAAAGGAAGGATGGCGAGCCAAATCTAGAAAGTCTAAATTTTAATTGGATGTTGCAAGCTAATTAGTTCCACCATAATCCCTACCAAAAAGTCTAAGTTACTGCTTTGCAACTTTAATTTCGAATTAGTTTCTAAGAGAATCTGGTTTGAGAGGACTTACCAAGCTACCACTTCAAGTAATCGGGATATACCAAGTAACTTCAACTTGAACCGAAACGCACTCTTTACAGTATTTTAAGATAAATTAGTTTCCAAGTGAAATTTCAGCAATCGTAGTAGATATGGATAACGATCCCAACAACAAGGACGCTGAGCAAAATGGTGGGGATAATTTGGAAGGAGCTTCGGAGTTGGAAGTACCCGACTACGCCTTGCAACGAAGGAATGGCGTTTGTATAACTGATAAGGAGACGGTTGAATATTTGGCCAATCAGGAAGCCTCCGCAACTTAGCTAACTTTATTACTTTCAACACTTCGCCTTTTTACTTTCCATGGGTCAGTTTTATCTTGCTAATAAGAAGCCCTCCTCCTCCACGAGTAACTTTCTTACCTTTCCTTTTAGTGTCATTCGCCCTTCCCTTTAGCTATTTTCTTTTAATTCACTTCACGTACCCTTAGTATTAAAATTTTTGGGTTTCATGCTCTTTAGTAGCTTTGCATTTAGTTTTTTATAGATGTTTTGTAGTACTTGGGTTTACGCTTGCCGTTTCTTTCTAGTTATTGCACTTTTAAATGTAAAATATCGGGTTAGCTCGATGTATTTTAACTTTTACATAGATCTATATTTGAGCCCATATTTATTTAGTTCAAATCTTTTAGGGCTTATCAAATGTAAAGCAACATTCATTTACTTGCTAATTCGGGTTTCTTAAAGACTCCCTTTATAATCAAGCTACAGTGTCAAAGTTTAATCGTATGTTCTTACCGAAAAACTGGGATACCTTTTGTATGATAAATACTTTTGTGGTAGCTTCTTTAGCACCCTCATTTATAGTGTTAGTATTTTTTATAGATTGAAGTTAAGCTCTTATCAAAGTATTTATTTACGATATACAGTAATGATATATAAAGCCATTTTATTTGTTATATCTCGGTTAAGTAAGTGGCTGACTGTAAGTTTTAACTTAACTTGATAGTACACATTACCTTCATCAAGAACTAATTTATATTTTCAGGTAGTGGTAATACAACTTCAACCAAATTGACTGATACTGAACGTTTTCAGTGTACAATAGCAGTGGAAAGTTTTTTAAAACAAAGATTCATAAGCAACTGGTACTTTACTTTCTAGGTTAGTTCTCTATCAATTTATATATTTGCAGCATATTATAATATTAGTTTTAAATTATCTTAAGACCGGTAGAATAAACTTACTTTTCTCCAATGATACTAGTACTCTTCCTATACTAAGGCTATGGTATTTTAACTATATATATAGTAACTATTCACTATAGTACTATACTTACTCGGATATTTAAATATAGTTTGACCAACCTTGAACTTTAGCTACTTTAAGTCAGATCTGTCGTACTAATTCTTTAATGACATCACAAGGCCTATTTCGTTTTGACATCTATGTTGCTTTTCCTCATGGCAAGTTGAGCTCCTCAAATATCAAAGGGGTCAAGTTAGCTCAGGTTTCACCAGGCAAAGTAAACGTTCTAGTGCTTTTGATGAATTTTGAATACAAAGAAAACATTATAGTTAAGATACATTTATTGTGAAATAATTTTATTATGTTCATTTGCAGCTGGAAACTAATATTCTAATCAAATTGACACTTCTCTTTGCCTTTGGGGAAACTTTTTAAATTAGAATGGTAGGTAAAGCATTAATCGTTGACAATTTATATAGCTATACTCTTGATAGCTATTGATGAATATGAATATTTAATCATTCTTTGTAATAAAGGTACATTTATACATCTACTTGGCTACCATTTAAGCAACTGTTGATAATCTTGACAGATATACGCAAATACACATAGTATATGGGTTTAAAAATATACCCTAGTCAACTCAATTACACCAATAGACCTGTAAAACACTTTTACTAATTCAACTTCAACTCACTATCTATTAACTGAACTGAAAGCAGTCAATACGAACTAAAGTATGGATATAAATATCTCTAAAGCTGTAGTTTACGATAATAGAACTGACAATGTAGTATATACAACCTTCATCACAAGATAATAAATCGTAGATCTAAAAGTAAAGGTTTAATATCTATTGAAGCTAGCGAACACCACCAATAAAAATATCTAATTACTCAGATAGTATTGTATATATTGGTTTTTGGATTTATATAGAATAGAAGGGAGCTATTTTTGATCAGATTATACAGGCAGTATATTCATTTATATTATATTTTAAAGAATACCATCTATCTCACTCCTATATTATTATGTTCTTGTATCATTTTCTCATTTATAATGTTGGATTGGTACTTTTTCATAAAGTATGAATTTTTACTAATACGACCTAAACCTCTACTATAGATCAAGCCCATTATAAGCTTATTCAATTTTAAGTCAAATGTAACCAATCTTCAACACTGTACTATAATTTAAATAAAACACTATAAGCCTTTAGTTATATATACTATCCTCCTATATATAGTTCAAATTACGAAAAGCAGTCCAAATATTGGACTTTAATCTTAAAAGGCAAACGTTGGAATCAATACTTTGGACATAGATAAGAATCCCAAATAATAAAAGGAAAGTAGAACCAAAAGAATTTATGTTAGTATATGGATACCTTTAAGTAAATATTAGTAACTGTTGTTGAATACAGATATTGCCATTTGAATGAAGGGAGTATAAATACATTCGAGAGTAGCATCGACCCTTGAATAAGACTATATATCGTATATCAAGAAATGACATTTCCTTCGTCGTTCAAATCTACAATGAACATATACTTAAATTCTGATGGTACATTATACCAGAGTTTTCAACTCAGTATTTTGTTGGGTTCGATGTACAAACATCGACATTTCTAGTATCGCCCTAAAAAATATTTCATCAGAAAATTAAGGCGATTTACCTTCATTCGACTCCAAATAGGTTCAAAAAGGAGATGGTAGCTCAAACGTTGCAACTATCATTCATGAAGACACATATATGATTTTAGAACAAGAGAGTCAAGATAAAACTCAAAGGGATTTAGTGAAAATGCAAACTTTACAAGGAAGCTAACCAAGCTCACGTTGATAAAAAAAGTAGGTTTAAATCAACAAGAATTGGATTTTAATATAGATATATATTTATCAGTCCAGCCTACCCCATGGACTTGATAACCCAATTTAAATTTTATCAACAATATTTCTAAAAATGACCACTTAATCTTCTCTTTAACCACCTAGTCAGCTATACAAGTTAACAACTATGTGTTTACCTTTGGTATTTAAGACAACAATGTATCAATATTCAACACTTTCCAAGATTGCATCCCTCAAGATGAACCAATGATTGATATCAATTAATCTATAAACTTTATGGGCGATGAAGGTACCAACCCAGAACAACAGACTAGTATCTTACTATTTGTCTCTTGTTAAATAAAGCTTCTATTATCCTTTTATCTCATTTATATAGTTTATTTTTTCTGTATTATAATATAAATTATCGCTTCTAAAGCTTAATTTATTAGTCTTTACCCAAGCTATAAGCTTATTTCATTGATTCTATTGTCGAGTATCGATAGATATCAATAAAAATATAAAGGTGCTGCTTTACACTATACTGCTATATGGTATATTATAAAACCTCAGTTTATAAGCTTGTATTGAGATGAAGTCGATACCGTACAAGCACCATCGCTTATCCTACTGCTACACCTTTGAATCAATTGCAATCAAACCTTGGTACTAGTTGTATACACAATCAACTTTCATTATACAGGCCTTTCTACATTAGTTTTTGCACTTAAGTTACTGTGCAAATATAAACATAAAAAGTATCTCAATATAGATTTGTATTATTTTCTGTGAATTATCTAGTTTTTGATCTTTCAATTGGGAATTAGATCTACAAAATGACGTAGGCTTGATTCAAAAGCACATCAAGTTGAGAGCTAATGTTTGAATACTCTTAACTTTGCTAGCACAATACGAAGAATGAGAATTTGAATTTCCGCTATAGAAGCAACTCATCAGTCAATAATATCAATAGTAGAAAACGCATGCTTCAGAGATGGTTAAGAATGAGATCACATAATGAGCAGATTAATGCAGTAATCAAAAACCATAATATAAAATGAAAAGTATACAAGCTATGTCAAAAATATTGTAGTTAGTATCATGTCAATAATAAGGTAACTTGTAGCTTATTAAATGATAAATTTCCAAAATCATTTTAGTATGTCAGTTTATAAATCTATAAGTTTGTTCCTTTTGAAGTTTAACTACAAAAGTTTCTACCAGTAGTTAATTGTTTGTAGAGACCCTCAAATTAAAAGGCCAGAGTGTTAGGCAATGTAAAAAAGTTAAATAAGCTGTTGTTTTTATAATTAGTAATAGCATTCATTTCGTTTTACATTTTAATGCACCTTATTCATTGCTGTTATAAGTATAGTATTCCTAGACCGACTTCAAATATTTGTATTTATACAGTTGGTATATTAGCTTGGACTTTTACAAACTCCAATATAACATTAATATAAATAATTGGTTTAATAATGGAAAGAACCTAAAGTTGGCTACATTGGCTTTCAAAGATCCTAATAGCCATCAATGACTAAGTTGAATTCGTTCCAAGTGCTTTCATTACTAGTCTTAAATAGCTTCAACGTAAAACTTCCCCGTCAATAGTGAATATATATTTTACATTGAACTCCCTACTACTCAAGTACTTGATATGTGCTTTAGTGTCTTTAATATCTTACTTAAGGTACAACTTTGGATTAGTCCTAAGTCTTTTTTAAATCTACCAAATACTTTATAGTGAACTTATAGATGTTGCTATTCAAGTACAGAATGAGTTGGTTATTATCGCAAAAAGTTTTTAGTTTTGTCACCATCTCTTCTCCAAGCTCATAGACGAGGGCATTGGTTTTGTAGGTGGTAAGTTTACCGACATTGATATTGTCAACTTTCTCACTAGCTGAGTTGAAGGGATCGAATGATAACTTTTGAATTTCAAATCTTATTGAAAGTCACTTGTACAAGTTTTGAAAGGTAATCCTTAGCGAAAGCTACGTCTTTGTAGCAGTTATACACTAAATAGGCTAATAAGGTAAGCACGAACGGTAATAGACTGAGTGAAACTATAACAAAGTAGTAGAGGAGATAATAGGCAGCATCCCTTAGTTCATTGGATTGCAGTGTATTAGGTGATGCATCCTAACATTCGAATCAGTTGTTGGGGCTTGGGATTTGTTGGACCATATATTTCGTTTATGAGTTCTCAAGGAAGAGCTTTTCATTTGAATGATGGTAGAGTAGATATAAATAATAGAACTTTATGAAATAGACTTGATTTCAATCTTGTTGATGTGATGCTCCTGAGTGATTAGATTGCTGTAAGACTGTAGGCTTTAGCGCTATGATGCTACTTATGTGCTCCCATACTTAAAATGAGCAATAAAGAGATCATATCGATATATCTAGTCATGAGTATGATATTTATGGATATTAATCAAGCTAGATATAGTATCTGGATACTATTTATTTTCAAAAATGCCCATAGATTTTATTAAGCTTGAGTTTCATCAGTAGATATATACTCAATATATGCAATCCTTAATAACACCCAACAAACTGTTCCATTTAAATGATTAGGACAAAGAAGATGGATTTTAAGGATCTGAAAGGAGATTAAAAATTTTGATTTATAAGGACAAGCTTTGGGTTTTAAGTAGTAACCTACAGGAGCTAATGTTTTCTAATGAGATTATGATTTTCTGCTATTATCTCCAAAGATAAAAATAATAGTTAAATTATGACAAATTTTACATACTGAAAAGCTCGGCACTTTCTCTTTATGACACATACTATTTGAGATGAAATTGACAATCATTTAACTTCTAACTTCATTATATATTGGTGCGAATTTACTACATTTTCCTATGCTAATTGTTGGACTGTAGCTATTTGACTTTGCTTGTATATTTCGTACTAAAACTCAAATGCAATCTAGTCTTACTCCTAGCTTTACATGGGATAGCAATATACTTGCTTTCAAATTATAACCGCTGGAGGAAGCACCAATAACAAAAAAGGTTGGAAGTAGAAGAATAGGGGTAATCACATGGATATCACGAAGAGCTACAGATGGAGATGATGACTCAAGGCGGCCTTACCTTGACCTAGAAGATTGAAATTTGGGTATTATCATTAAGTTTCCTTGCAAAAGTTTATAAGACGCTAATTATAGAGAAAACGTAATGGCAGTTGCCGTTCATATATTGACAAACATGTATCTTTGTAAAAGCTATATAGAGTTACCTTTTTAATACATTGCATTATTGTATAGGCGCTGCCTATTTATTTATTAACCAAGGCGATGCAAATTGGAAGATTCTATTTCGCGATAAGCTATATATAGCTTAGCCAAAAACCACTTGAAACTTACCCATTGATATATACTTGGCTTGGAATCGCTCTATTTATAAGAGCACATGTCTACTGTAATAATGTAAGTATACTAGAATTTACATATACCTTCGGTATTTCGGCTCATCGGATTGCCTTATAAAAACTGGATAAATTGGTCCAAAGATATAGCCAATTCCCTATACAATTACGACTGATTCATAACGAAGCCTTCCCTTGTGACTATATATTCTATCATACAGTAGATATATTTATCACTAGCTATAAAAATACTTTGAAAAGTTTTGATGCATAGGTATAAGGGATCTATAAAAGCAAACCTGTTATCATCAACGACGTAGCTAGTTCGATCAGTTCTTATCGGTTGAAATGTATGGCTAAGTTTCACATCCACCTTATCTATAAGCTGATTATAGATTGTTATATCTTCGGCACTACAGCAAAGTATAGGTATAACCTGTCAAGTTGAAAAGTCAACTATAGAAAGTTCTTTACTATACGTCAAAAAATTATACCGTTCCCAGCACCTTCCAGCTTCGGTCTCTCTAGTTACTCCATCAAGCCATACTATTAATAGAAGACTACATCCTCTAGAGAACAGAGGTGTATACTCCAATAGTCAATTTTGGTGGAATGTCGACAAGTACCCTGTCTGCTAGTAAACCACACAATATTAGTGCAATGTATAAAATTTTTGACAGTCGGCGGAAATTTCAAGGTTACTATTATTTCTTTGGGTATAAACCTAAGTTGTTCCATTTATGCTGAAAGGTATAAGCTAGCAAGTTTCAAACATGAAAATCAATGAAACGTTCTAGATCTAGCAACTTTTCTGCTTGAAGCGACTCAACAAAATTGTGAAGCCAAAACTCGCCCTTTGAAAGCGCACTTCAAGTTCGTCCATTTGGCTTTACCTATGACTTTTAACCCTCACATAAGAAAGGCTAGTTCTTCTAGCCGTTCCCATTAGCTTCTACTATGAAATTTACCATCACATGGATAGAAATTGGATTAACTAATAAATTTGCTGAAAAGGCTGGGAGAACTGCTCAATCTTTTGACAGAAAGGACCTGTATTACTACTATCCGATACCAAGTTTCCTAAAAGTAGGGAATAGGACGCCTAAATTATAGTTTATATATAGATAGTTACCAATATTTTAAACTTTAAAGGTTCGTAGCTTCCAATTGGATGCAATTACCGATACTTAAATATATTAACATGTGGATAAAGTATAACGGCACAGATACTATAGCAGCAAAAGGAAAGTGGTAGGGAACTCGATCAGCTTCAAGGTTACTGCCAAGTACGCTTTAACTTCCATAACTAAAAATAGAGTAGAACTGCCGATAGTTGGTAAGTTTAGAAGCTGAAACCACTTGATGTTCAAGCTTGTGCTATACTTAACCTAGTAACTTCACCAAATGTAAGGATTTTCATGCTGGATTTGGGAGGCCTAATACTTTGGTGCCTATCGCCTGCAACTGAAGTTGGGGTGTGGGTTGATTTTCATGTCTAGGTTTGTGAAACCCTAGATTTACCTTCAGCAGCTGCTAGATTTGCCGTGTTACATGTTGTTCGTGTTTGGTAAACATAATTGGTTTCTGACCTCCAACTAGCAACGTAAAAATCTTACGATTTAGGTTCTACTTGCCTCGTTCCAGGAGCTAGACTTTATACGGCTGTTCGCTACTGTTTTTCAAAAGTTTTAACAAGTTAGCAATGTATTGAAAAGTCAAGGTGTTTACTATTTTTGTTATTTTATTGAGGTTATAGGTTATTTTGGTATATAGCGATACCCAGTTTTTTGGATACACAATATAGTTTTGATCCTGTTTGGATATCTTTATCAAACTACATCATCAATTTAGGTAAAATTCAAATATAGAATCTGCTACCATTGGCTTTTTGCAATTTGGGCAGGTTGGAATTATGTTTCAGTACCAATACAGCTTGAAATTATACTTTATGATTTGCAAGAATCTCTACCAAACCAAATATAGACAATATAACGCTACTGCTAAATTTTATTTTTAGAACATTTTTGGAAATTGGGTGGTTGCCAGAAAGTAGTGAGTCTTCGCACTTTGATCAAATTTTAGGATGGAGCTTTTCAATAATATAGGCTTATATAAGTGTTTAATCAGTAGCTATTGAATAGGATGGTTTTAAATTTGCCAATTTTATAGCAAGGTGTTTATTGTTTAATAAGGAAAGGTTTATTATACCTACTATCAAAATAAAATAACACAACCTTCCTCACTAACATTCCGTCTAGGAATTCAAAGAGTTTGCGATATCGTTTTGCAAGTTGGTTTCCATGTTATCCAACATAGGTTTGGCGTTCTCATCCTTCCACTTATCCAATCGCTCGTTTGATATGCCAAGCAGATTGGCAACCTGACGGACTCCAGGGAAGAACACGGCACCCGATCGCTTGACTGAACTCAATTGAGGTTTAAACTCGGTTTGCCAGTTTTCGCTACCGTCGTCGTTGACCGTCTTGACTGTAGTTGACCCGTCAGCATTGGTAGTTCGACTAGTTACTGGCTGCCCTAGGACCGTATTTAAGAGGAAGAGGTGGGTAAGGATGTGAATGGTCGTAGCTAATTTCATCTTTCTTTTAAAAGGCCTGCTTGTAAAATGAAGTGTTTTAAAAGCTGTAGATTTTTGAGGTGCTGCCATTTTTATATTTTAGCTTACTTTTTGCTATAGATTATTTTACGGTTTTTGCTAGAGTGTAAATTTGTATAGTACTTTTGACCCTTTAATATTAATTTGAATCAAGTTTATAGATTATCGTTTTTCAATATATTTGATAAACCTTACATTTTAACAAGTGCGTATATTTACAGCTCTCTGCCATCGTACTCTATTTGGCTTTATTCGATAGCTAATATTTGATCCTTTCAAATGGTAACTTGAAGCTTGTAAAGCGCATAGGGCGAGCTAGTATTTAGGATTCTACGGATTCATCATCTACTAGCTGTCTTCCAGTAACCAGCAATTATACACTGAGTTCTTTGTCTTCATAAAATGGCATATTGTTATTCATTTTCGGAGGTGATTACTAATGACTCTGGAGCATGGGTTTTCAAAGTTCGATTGATTAGCCTTTCCAACTCTATATTCCAAAACTTCAAGTTGAAGACGAAGCTTTAGGTTACAAAAGATAACATTAAACTTACAAGTATTAAGACTTTAGTAGTGTTTATCAAAGCTATTTAAAATAGTCAAAATTTTAGATCCATATTAGTTGTACCCAAAGACTAGTGGTCAAAATGGTTATAACGATACTAAAATAAGCCTACTTATTGAACATAGCAAAAGTACCAAGTAGGTTACATAGCCTTTAATCCAAAATCTTTAAATTTGCCACAAATTAAAGCCATTTTTAACACCAATGTATGGCGGTGGTTTTGACTTATAGGGCAGGGTGTAGTTTGCTTTTTAACGATTGTGATTAAGGGCGTTGACTACAGCTGGTTTGGATGAGGTGAAACGTAAATCGCACTAACACCAGAACTAAAACTTTATTTTTAGGTTCAGAAAGTGCCTGTTCAAGCACTATACGACTTTTAAAACTAGTAAATACATATTCAAACAATTATAGATTGTTAGCAAAGAGATTAAATTAAATCAGTGTTGGCGATGGAATATTCCAAACTTCGCAAACTGTTACATATAAAAGGAAGGTAGTCGGAGTGTAGTTCTATTTAGCTATAGAGAACAGCTTTAAAGGAACTGGGTATTTTAGCCAGTAGCTTTATAAAGCTAGCGAGCTGCCTACCACATATATTTCATGGTATCGGATTGTGGACTAAACCGTTTTATCACAAACCTACCAAGCATAGCCCAAATTGGCAAACATAGCTTAAATTTCTCTAGTTTTAAAACCTTAAACTGATATCATCAAACCCTTACTTTGCAAGCTAAAGTTTTACATCCCATTTGCTGGCAAGGCGAATGGAACTGTAAAAAGTGGTAGAACGTGACAGAACTACTCCATATTAAGAATAAATTAGATATAGTTGCAGTGGCCAATTTATTTCTGGTAGCTCCAAAAAGAAATAAAAATATATGACGAATAAGCTAATCCCCTACTGTGTCTACTCGTATTTGCATAGGAAGGGTATAAGTTACGCCTACTCATCAAAGGATTACTTTCCTTTGACATAACTGGCAAAGTAAGTGGAGTATTTATAAGAGGGAAAGAAGCCAATTCTATAAAAAATTTCAATCCTTCTCACCCAAATACTTGTAACTGAAGCTCAAGTTTCAAAACTTTTGAACGCCAAAGTTAAAGCTAAAGCCAAAGATCCATCACATCAGCAAGTCTATTTTAGTTCCAGTTTAAATTAACAGTAAGTCCATTCAGTTTCACAATACCTTTTCTCCCTACGCGTCGAGCATAGTTGTCCATATTTTCATCCAAGTTTCGTATTGGGGATTGTTACAGATCTCGAATCGAGTTGAGTCGAACTACGTTTGAGTTAATTTAATCATACCAAAAAATATTTTAAATCCTCAAGCTTTTTCAATCATTTGCGCCTTGTAGGAAGTGTGAGTTTTAGACTTCGACAAGTACATATAAATACATCCTTGGCCCCAAAATCCAAGTTTTTTAACTTTTCGTGTTCGAAACTCTCCCTCCTTAAGGACAACACCTCCCTCTTTCTTTCACTTTTGCCTTTGCTTTTAGACTTAGAGAGCTCAATCGAATTGAGTTTCAGATTTTATTATCACTTTTCAGTCATCTATAGATTAGATAGAACGCAGTATTAATCCCCTGTACTTTTTAGATAAACACTTTGTATCTTTTAAAAGTCAAACTCGATCGACCAACCTTCGACTTGACTCCTTCCACCTTGTCTCGACAACTGCCTCCTACAACCCTGCCTTTTAAAACGCTTATCCAAAGTAGATAGATGGATACTGTCTTTCAGTACCAGAATCAGAACCCAAAGGAGTACAACACAATTAATAGTAAGTCGATACACATATACCTGTACTAACGTCTGCCTAGAAGAACGAACCATGTTAAAGAACCAGATGGAAAAGGACACCATGTCCTACACGAACTACAGCAGTATACCTACATCTCCCTTACACAAATCTACCAACAGGGGTGGTACAAGCTCACCTAACAGTAATGGTACCGGTGAGAAGAGTAAGCGTAAGGAAACTGCTGAGAGGATGCGAAAATGGAGGGCTATGAACGCTGAAAAAAGTAAATAGCCTTGCAAAACAACCATCGATACTAACGTGCTCATATTAGATAGGGAAAACGACACTAGATGTAGAGTCTACCGGGTAGCTCGAGAAAAGTTTGGGTCAGAAGACTCTGAGCAAAAGAGCAATTGGGTCAAGGAAGAGATCCTACGCCGCGCTGAACGACGTAAGGCTCGGGACGCTCGTAAGCTGATCACCTCGAGGTTGGACTCCAACCTCAACAATGGGATCATCGATAATAACGTCATCAACACCAACAACTTTAGCTACAGTTTCAACTACCCCAACTCCTGCCCCAGCCAGAGCCAGGGCTTCGGACCCAGCCAATTAGCTCGACTCTCCAATTCAAGCCCTAACACCAACAACTTCGACTACAACCGGTTTAAGAACGACGATTTGTTGGTTGGACTACCTTGGTTCAAATCTTTAGGCCAGTCCAAGGGTCAGCTGGTGCTACCTCCTCTCAAAAATGTCAAATTGAACGACAACAAGTACAAGTTTGATCTAGGTAACCAACTGAAAACAATATACGTACTAATATTTTAACTTTAGGTCTGCACCTACCCGACATAAAAAACTACCAGGTTGGAAAAGTTCGGTTGAATCCAATTGAGCCCAATTTGGAAGCTTCTACAACCAACCCCAACTGCCAAAACAAAGGTCGATAGTGTCATTGACAAATTCAACGACCAAGGGGTCAAGTACCTGCTCACTTAAGCTGAGAACTGCGACGCTAAACCGTAAATAATGGTCGTTCAACTTAACCTACCCCCTGTCTAATTACTCTACCTACACTAACTATGTCAAAATTAATCCGTTTCCAAATCCTATTAATGTCCTACCGGTACCGCTACCTCTAAAAATCACCCTTCCTACAATGACGACAAAAATACCAATATATAGTTATATATAATCTTTATAAAGTTGTTTCTATCAACCTTAAGCGTTCCATTATTCTTCTAAACTTTTGATGGTAAATTGTTCTGTTCACCTTTTGCCCACTTTGCTATTTCTTTGCAATATTAGTAAGACACCGGACATTCGGAGACTCCGATTCAAACTTGTTTTTCCATGATAAAGTTACTGCTATTTTGTATCGGAAATAAAGGGTTGAAGTTTATATTTTTAGATGAGCGATTTTAGAATGTTTATAGAGAAATCCTACAAGTTTTTAGATTAGATACCTAGTCCAACAGATATAGTAATATCCTTTACTTTTATCTTTCCCCTTTAATATATCTACTGTACTATATAACCCTTTCTATCAAAAAAAGTCAGATGGAAGGTTTCCGTACAATAGCTGTTGGTCCATCTACCTTTCAATCTTTATAGTTCTGTAGAATTATAGTTGTACCGAGTACTGCAGTCACATTTATCCAAATTTAAAAGTTAGTCTCTACGTAGTTAATTATATGTAATGGAAATAAGTATATATTTGGGTAATGTCAGATCGAAATAAGGAAATAAAGAAATGTCATTTATTTATACAAAAATAGAAAGTACAAAGAGCTGGAAACAATATATTGATAGCTATTAAAAGCGAATTTTGGATTTCCTAATATATATAGGTATAGTAAAGCTAGTAGGTTACTGCTATCTATTTATATAGCTTAAGAATAATTAGGTCTTGGTATCAATAGATTTATACCAAGGTATAGGTGGACTGGTGACTTTTTGAAGATTGGATTGAATTTATAATGGTCCGTAGTGTCCGCTTCAACACATTTAAAAGTATAAGAGCTGGATTGGTCTAATCCAAGTAAATATAATCGCTATCCACCATTTTTAGCAAGTATGATGTGATTCAAAAGTATAAAACTTGGAGAGAAAATTTGCACTTTGAATAAAATTACCAATCAACTACTATATAACAAATATCTTTAATATTGAATAACTACATATGTAAATAAACCAAGTATCATCCAGTCTCCTACTTGAAAACGTATTAATTTTTTAACTTGTCGAATCGGTCTTTCCAAATCCTTTCCAACTCGTTGTACGACTGTAAGTAAGTCGGCCCTTCATTTCCCTTATTTCGCATCCTCTTTTTCAAAACAACTGTACCATCTTCCTTCAACTTCACACTAGTTCCATCCAGTTCTTCATCATCATCTAAAGAGGCTTGGAAAGGTAAGGGTACTTGGTTCGTCGCTCGAAACTGTTCGATATTATTAAGTTGCTTTTGAAAAGGAAAGCGTTAGTATAAGTAATAAATATTTAAAGTACCTCGTTTTCCATACGGAATACTATCCAGATACTCCGTCTCAACAACTCCAAGAATGCGATGAGGTACCCTAGGTCGGTCAGGCTTAAATTTAGAGGTAGAGATGATGGTGGTACCAACCAAATAACCCAAGTTAGGCGCAACAAACTGTTGGCAACGAACAACCCGTAGTATATCTAAAAATATATATTAATATTGGGATAAGTGGGCATAGCTTTACTAAAGAATTATTAAATAGCAATTCCTTACGAAGTTTCATTTGAAGGGTATTAAAATCTACTACAAACAGATTGAAGTCCATCTGGGTATCCCACCAGCAATTGAACAAGTAGCTGATAACTTGTACGCCTACATATAAGACCAATGTGGCATCAGATCGGCTACCTTTAAAGTAATCCAACAAAAAACTGGTAACCAAGCTTAAAAAGTATTTGAGGGCGTTGTAGAAGTTGGGCCAGCTGGTTTGAGAATCGTAGACGCGACGTAAACTTTGGATCAAGCGCAAAGTAATCGGTAACTTACCCAGGATCATCGAAACTAAAGTCAAAGAATTACTACAGCTATCGATTGTATTCAACTGAGAATTCGATATAAAGCATAATAGGGTAGGTGACTTGGACAGCGAAAAAGTTAGGGAGGTGAAAATATCCAAGATAAAGAAATCTTGGAAGCTAACAGAGATAAAGCCTACTTTGAAAAGGTGTACTAAAATAGTAAGGAACCATAGGCGTAGGTTGTAGTAGTGAAGAGGTAGAGGATTAAAATATATTAAGGTATAGATTAAAACTAATATTAAGGTTGGTAAATTGGTCAAGATGTCAATAGTTGGTTGTTGAAGTAGGAGATACTGAATCTGGAAGTGGAAGGCTTGAGACCACAATAGGACCATAAAAGATCCAAACTAAAAAATTTCTTAAGCTAATAATATATATAGAGCTTACTTCAATAATCTGGTAGTAATTTAAAGGCTTAAAGACATCCAACTCCAAGATGAAGTTATAGTTGATGCGGTACTTTTTGAATAGCCATAGACTTAGACCGAAGGCTAGGATCATCAAGTTGGGTAATAGTAGCGCTACATATATTTGGTGGATCAGTTTAAACTGCTGAAGTACTAGGTCAGTCGAAGGCAAGTAGCAGGCTAAGTTGCCAAACAAAGTTGGTTATTGATGGATATAAAAAATGGTACCGTTGATGATGGAGTTCAAGGTTAAAGTCAAACTTATACCTAAAAACAATCCCGACAACCAAGTCGAACTGTAATGGGTCTTATGAAAGGTTAAAAATGTATGAGATACAAGAAAATTACCTTAGTGGTGGTAGGTATCACCTTCAATTTCTTTAGAGCTTGCTTGCGGTTGCCATCGTAAAAGGTTTTGGAATAGAGTTCCTATATTACCAATTTAGAGAAAGATATAGAAAATAAAGAGTTACCTCCGTCCTATCCAAAAGTTTATCCATTTTATCTTCTGTAAATACTGATCGTTGTAGCTTAGCTAAGTCCAAGTATTGAGAAGTTGGTACAAACGACGTGATTTTTTGAAACTTCTTCAGAATCTTCAAAATGGCGGTTTGGTTCAATACCTACTTATAGTTGAATGGATGGCGCAAAAAATAATTTACTTGAAAATTCTTGACCAACTCCAAGTTTTTATAGAACTGTTCAAACCCCTTAAGCAAAACTTTATAACATCTACTGAAAGTCTTTTCCCGACCTTCCTTGTCTACAACTCTATTGCTATCGCTTTCCCAATAGGCATCCTTCAATTTATCATACTTGGTATCGTACCCCCAAACTTTATCCTTGAAGAAATCTACCAATCCTCTAACCTTCTTTAAAACTATTTGTAGGTCGATTGGATTGTTGTCCATGTCGTTATCCGAATTGAGACGTAGGCTGGAAAGTATATCCAACTGCTTCTGCAGCTGTTTGAAATAGAGTTCTAGTTCGGAAACTTTAAGTTGAAAAAACTGGTCCACCTTGTCCAATTCCAAATCTAACAGCTGGAAGAACTGCTGTTGCTTTTGAGGTAGACTCGTCAGCTGCAAGTAAAAGTCTACATATTAAGAAAATATAAGAATTCAACATTTTCATTTTTTTAAATGTTTACCTTTAGTTCCTTGAGTAGTATTGAAGCTGTTGAGATGAGAGTTGGCCGTACTCTGAGCTATAAATTTCTTCTTCAAAGTTTGTGACAGACTTAAAGTGACTTCTACAACGTTGTCTATAGCTTCACGCTTGATAAGTTGAAGGTGGTATTTCAATCCTTTGTAGTTGAGGTATTTTTTCTTCCATTCGGGTATGGACTCCTTTATGAGGTATTTGCCGAACTTCATAAACTTAAACTAGATAAAAATGTTGCTTTTGAGAATAACTTTATGGCAATACATTGTTACCTTTGTTTTAAGCTAGTACATATTTTAACGCTGTCGCTGCTGTTGTATTTAACCCCATTCTACAATTGAAAAATTTTATTGCAGGTTGTGTTGAAAATAAATCGTAAAGTGCAATCATCTCCAAAAGGCAGTTGTGACTTCGCTAGTAAGCTAGGATAATGTTGTAGCCAATTGGGGTTCAAAGTTTTGGCAGATGGATCGCTGCTACCGTTCTAAAATGGTTACAGCAATTTTGTACTAAAGTCAAATTTTAACAAAAGCATAGTACAAAAGCGGTGCGATCTTTAATGGATCAGTTTAGATTTCTTTGACAAGATTTCCAGCAGTTGAGACACAACGCCTCCAGGCAAACTGTTTTCACGTCTCCAAGTAAAAATTGGTGGCGTCCTACAAAGCGTTCTCATCAACACTTTTAACGTATTGACTAAAAACTAGTTTTGTTGGAACACGGTAAACCTATATACTCTAAAGCTTGTCTATTTTACACCTTATGCTGAAAACTTGAAGAGTAGTTTAGCCATGTTGAAAGCCAAGGTTTTCCAAACT